>DF367666.1:6377-18975 GCA_000787875.1 Solanum virginianum | reverse complement strand
TAAGCATTGATCATACATGTCATATTGTTATATTATGTCTATTGCTTAATACTATGCATTTTGATTATGATGCCTATCTATTGATGCATTGTATTCTACATACTTAGTACACTAAAACGTACTAACATACTCTTGCCTACATGATATCCCCATGTAGGAACTGGAGCCCAAGTTGATCATCCTCCTTCACATGGCTAGATCGGTGCTATTCAAGCTAATTGGTGAGTCCTCCACTTTGGGGAACTTAGTATACTCTCTCTGTTGTTATGTATTGAGACACTCTTCTTTATGTTCTAATTGACTATGAGGGTAAGCCTGGTTGCTTTATCTGGGCCCTCACTCTTATCTATTTAGTAGAGGTAGTTGTTGGACATGTTATGTATCTATGATATTACTTGGCTCTTGTTTGTTTACTATGGTATTGTGCAAGCTTTATCCCCTTATCCCTTTCTCCCTTTTCTTATGCTTCTGCGACCAATGATATGTAATGAAAAGTTAAAAGGCTTGTTTGGGGTTCCTTCGGGATTCCCATTTTCCGTGTCATGTCTAGGCCCTAGGCTTGGGTCATGACAACAGTTTGGTGAACTTAGGGGCATACTCCCTCACACTTATGCTCCCTTTCAAATTGATGAACTCGTTAACCTTCACCTCCCTAAGCTCAATGGGGAAGAATTGATCTAGGAAGGTATATTTGAATTCCTCCCAACCAATAAGACCCATTTCTTAGCCACTCTGGTCGGCCCATTGCTCATACCAAATCATATGACTCTTTTAAGGTTTTTAGCCACCAACTCAACTTTGTCCTCTGATATTACACCCATTACTGCCACAACCCGAGAGGCCTCTTCAATAAACTCAATAGGGTCCTCATCTGCCTTTGACCCCGAGAATTCTGGGGGGTTCATCACATGAAGTCACAGACTCTAGTGACTGGGGTAGGCACTTAGGGAGGCAAGACAATCTCCCTATTGGCTCTATTGGCCAACTCTTGGCCAACACCATGAAAGCGGCTCTAAGCTCTGCATGAGACACTATTTCATCCTATTGGAGTGGAGGGACTTGTTGTTCTGGAGTGCCTTGTTGTTCTGGAGTGCCTTGTTGGTGGGGAGATCTTCATGGTGACATGATCTAGAAAGAAACAAAAGCCCATTGTTAGTTAGTGGAAAACCTTACTCAACTATAAGGAATGAGAAAGAAGGGAAGACTTTCCTAAACCATCTCATAGCCTCTCACTCAAGATAGTGGCGTGCTTCACAATTTGAATGAGACTCTATGCTATTGGGTATGTATGGACATCTGAGGAATATTGTAAAATCTCGTGCTTTGATTTTAAGTATGTAATGAACTAACCTAGGGGCCTAACCATCATATGGTAAATGAGATACCTAAAGTCACCTCACCCAAGCCATCTAAGCATCTCAAGCACCCATAGGTGTTAGATAGAAGCTTATTATAGAAAACATAAGGGGAAGGGGTCTATGGGCCAACTTATGCAATAAAGCAACATTAAAAAGCAATGAAATTTGAAAACATCATTTGTCCATGAGCAAACCACTAGAACATAATGAACAGAACTAGTACAATCGGTTTCCATCAAATAGAAAGAAAATTCATAATAGACAACATAGAAAAGTAAAAGCCTTAGAAGGGTTAGATAGAAGCTTATTATAGAAAACATGAGGGGAAGGGGTCTATGGGCCAACTTATGCAATGAAGCAACATTAAAAAGCAATGAAATTGGAAAACATTATTTGTCCATGAGCATACCACTAGTACATAACGAACAGAACTAGTACAATCGGTTTCCATCAAATAGAAAGAAAATTCATAATAGACAACATAGAAAAGTAAAAGCCTTAGAAGGGCTATAAATACATCATCTAAAAATAATAGTACAGAATAGAGTGGAAAATAGGCGGAGTCCCAAACTAAGGACTCACCATAATAGTAAGCTAGTCTTGAATACCAACTACTAGCCATATGCCGGTGGAGGAGTACCGATCCTTACATGGTTAAATGATACCAGCAAATATGCATTAGTATGTTTGAATATACTAAGTATGTGAGATAAAAATGTACAAATGAAACTATAATGCCATCATAATTATAAGATAAAGAATCATGAGATGAGCTTAAACATGCACAAAGAATGGGGCTCAGGTCAATATGAGACAATGCATAAGAAAACACATAAAGTGAAGACATGTCGTAAGATCAGATAACCTTATGTGAGTGGACCATAACCGATAGTAGGTCCACATGAGCTACTACAAGGAGTCTAATAAAATCTTTCCATAAGGAAAAGGCCAATGCACTCCTTCTATTAGGAAAATTGGAATCTACTTGCCAAGGCAGATATTCAAAACTTAGTAACTTTGTAACTGTATCTTTCATAACTTTAGGGCCTACATGGATCCACTATCCTAGCCTATAAGGCTCCTATAGTGGTACATAGTTAGAGACATTGAGATTTAGCTTCGAGGGATCATGCCTCAGCTAACAGAATGAGTTCCAATCTTTAGTCCTCTAGGAGCTAAGTCATCCCATAGAAATCTTTTAAAATATACTCTTAGAATCATAAATAGCAATTATAGGATTAGCTCGAACTTAAGAATCCTCCTTAAACATCTCTTACGACAATAATCATCATACATTTCTTTGGTAGACTTTAACTTCAAAGCTCTTCATAAATTCCCTAGTAATAATCATAATTCATAGGAAACGTTCATTGAAAATAAGGTGGAATTATTTGATGCATGGAACAATCATAAATCACATATGTCTTAGAAAATTTCTTTTAAAAAGGAATATCGAAATCACCTAACCTTCATCATGATCAAAATTCATCATGATCAAAATTCATCATGGAGTCAACATCATACTTCAAGTATGTATATATTTACTTAGCAAAATAGTCATTTAACTTTATGAGCATCATATAATAATACAAGGATCATGAAATCATCATAAGTATGTACTTTTAATTGAGGAACTTAAAGAAAAGGTTAATTATGTAATAGGGAACTTTACGGGTGAAAGGACACCCATAAATTAACTCACATACCTAGAGAACTAGAGAGAAATGGAATTGAAGCCTTTTGGGAAGAAGCTTAGAAACTCGAGCGTTCTTAAGAGCTATTGCCCTAGGAACTTGGAATTAAAGGAATGAGAGAATGAAGGGTGTTTCTATGGCTTGAAGACTAATATAGGTCTCCCTTTTCTTCCCCCAAGCAACATAGTATAGGAATAGTATCGCGAAAAATAACCAAACTGTCCCTTATTAAAAATTATCAATGGAGACTAATACAACCCCGATCACAGGTCGTGGATTAACTTACGGTCCATAAGTCCCCTCGTCTGATGGCACACCAGAGAAATTTGACTTTTGCTGAATTGGAAAACACAATCAATAGTATGAGCCATGACATTACTCACGGGCCATGGTTGGTCTCATAGAGTCCTTTCGCACTTAGCCAAGTTTTCTCCTTATTCTTGAACTCGTTCCATGAAATTATATATGGGCCATTTGATAACTCGTAAATCACCTTGCTGAAAACTCCAAATTTCCTCTACGGGTCATAATTTGTTCCATGGGTTACCCCACACTTGAAAAATTTTTTGCTTTTTGAAGTTCTATGTCTAAGAACCAATCATACAGGTCGTATAACAACTTACAAGTAAAGTGGTCCCATGAACCAGATTCTAAGTTATTTTTTTCAAGCCAACTTTTTTGCACTCAGGGCTCCTAAATTAGGGGTTGTTACACTCTATAGTTAATAAGTTTCCTGTGTTCTTTCTTGATGATTTGCTCAATTTTCTTTCACTAAGAGAAATTGATTTTGGTATTGATCTCTTGCCCGACATCAAACCTATTTCTATACTTCCATATGAAATGGCCCTAGTGGAGTTGAAAGAATTGAAGGAAGAATTAAAGGACTTTGTTCATAATGGTCTAGTATGTCACCATGGGGTGCTTCCATGTTGTTTGTAAGGAAGAATGATGCTTCACTTCAGATGTGTGTAGACTATCGACAATTGAATAAGGTAACCATCAAAAAACAAGTATCCACTTCCAAGGATTAATGGCCTATTTGATCAACTACAAAGTACAAGCTATTTCTCTAAGATAGATCTTCGGTCTGGATATCACCAATTGAGGATAAAGGAAGATGAAATTCCAAAGATGACATTTAGAACTAAGTATGGTCATCTTGAATTCTTGGTTATATCATTTGGACTAACGAATGCCCCACCGCTTTTATGGATTTGATAAATAGGATCTTCAAACTATATTTGAATATGTTTGTGGTTGTGTTCATATATAACATATTGGTTTATTCACGAGATGTAAAGGACCATTAAAATCATTTGAGGATTACGTTGCAAAGATTGAGAGGTAGGCAACCCTTTGCCAAATTTAGCAAGTGCGAGTTTTTGCTAAGGGAAGTTGATTTCCTTGGTCACATTATTTTGGGTGATGGTATTAGAATTGATCCAAAGAATGTGGAGGCGATGAACAATTGACCCAGACCATTGTCTCCATCCAATATTAGGAGCTTTTTGAGTTTGACCAGATATTATACAAGGTTTGTTGCAGGATTCTTCTCCATTGCTTCTCCTTTGACTAAGTTGACCCAAAAGAAGGTAAACTTCCAATGGTCTAATGAATGTGAAAGGAGTTTCCAATTGTTGAAGGATCGTCTTACTTTGCCTTCTATTTTGACATTGCCTAAAGGTCCGAATAGTTTTGTTGGATATTACAAGGCCTCACATATAGGCTTGGGTTGTGTTTTGATGCAACATGGAAAAATAATTACCTATACTAGTACATGATAAGAATTATCTGACCCATGATCTTGAGTTGTTGGCTGTTGTGTTTGCACTGAAGATTTGGTGACATTACCATTATCTGGTACATGTCAATATATTCACTTGTCGCAAGAGTTTGCAACATCTGTTTAACCAAAGGAATTTGAATCTAAGGAAAGAAGGTGGTTACAACTATTGAAGGATTATGATATGAGTGTGATGTATCACCTCAAAAAGGCTAATTTTATGGCTGATGCATTTAGTAGAGTGTTTATGGGCAGCATCACACATGTTGAGAATGGAAAGAAAGAGTTGGTAAAAGAATTGCATCATTTAGCTCATTTGGGTGGGAGGTTGAATGGCTTGAACGATGGTAGGTTATTGGTACAGGATGGGAAGGAGTCATCTTTATGGGCTCATGAATTGAGCCCTGAATCTTTCAGCCCAACCTTTACTGCACTTTCTAGACTCCTAACTTGAGGGTCCTTATACATCCATGGATCTCAAAAGATCTTCAACTTTTGAAGTGATTTCAAGTATGAATTTCATGGGTTTTGTCTAATTCTCTTCTAATTGCACGAATTAAGTCTCTATCAATATTTCAATTAAGCATGAATTATCATTGAATTGCATGATTTTGATGGTTTTAAAGTGAATTCTTGACAAGGCTATCTAGGGTTCATGAATAACGTGGTGGGTTCTTTGAATTATGATTCCAATTGATGAATTTCATTGTAAGTATGTACGGCCTCATTAAGTTGCATGTTTTAAAGTTGATTTGACATTGAACCCATAAAATTACGTAGTTTTTAATAAATTATGGTTATGAATGATAAGGGCTTCTCTCAAGGTTTGTGAAAGTTATTCAATTATTTTTATGAAGTCCCTTCAGTGAATGAAAGAAAGAAAGAGTGAATGAATGAATAAATGAAAGATGGTGAAATATTTTCTCACATAATCATGAATTTTTAAGTGTGATAAAGACAATTCTCATATTGATGAATCACCAAGGTTAATGAGCTACTCTATACACTGTTGTTTATATGTATTTCAAAGTTATGATTGATTTGTAATTTACCATTACACCATCATTTACTATTTTATGGGATTTGACTCAGCACCGAGAAGGCTTGAGGTGGGATTTAGTCCGGAGGACGTCAAGGTTATCCTCCCAAAAATCCTAGTAGAAACCTCTATCTTAAAACAATGTACCACCATCGGTTGCCTTATAGGCTAGGTTAGTATATCCACATTTATCCTCTCATTCTTGACTGTTATACCATGACAAAGTCTACCTTGGCAAGTAGCATCTCCCTTTCTCAATGTAGGTGTCACATCAAATTCCATGCCATATCTCTCATTGTCGTATTATCGGTTAAGGTTGATATCCCACTAAATGACTAAGTTTACTTTCAAGTTGTTTCTTATGATGTATCGACTACATGTTTTACTTAAGCATTTATTTCATGTTTTACTCTACCATTGGTCTTGCATCTTAATTACTTTACTAGGCCTTATGTTATTTCATGTTCATTATTGTATATTGCCCACATACTTAGTACGTTCAAATATATAATGCATACTTTGTTGTGTCTACATTGTATCACAATGTAGGTTTGGACAATTATTCCATCCCCCATCCGCATGGATAGCTTTTGAGTGCATCTAGAGATTTAGTGTTGAGTCATCTTGCTTCGAGGGCGAGTCTATCACTTCATACTCTTGTCTTTGATCATTTGTTATTTTGAGATTGTGTCACTTTAGCTTTTCTTTCATTGAGGGTAAATTAAGGACATGTTATAACCCCGACCTATTGACTAGTAGAGGCATGATTAGATAAAAGCTATAGTGTGATCTTATTTATTTTTGAAATAATTGAGTTCTTCCATCTTAGGTTTACCTTTTGAGACATATCTTCTATTTTATCTTGTCTATTGACGCTTTATTTACCTTATGTATGCTTATGATATGCTAAGATGACTTGGTTTGAGTCCTTTGAGATTTCAACCGTCGTGTCACACCTAGAGCTTAGCTTGGATTGTGACACTTTTCTACGACACAGAATAATCTACAATCCTTGTAGATCCTTCATCCTATCTAAGTTCAATCTTTCAACTCTCAGAACTTTTCCTATGAACACTCATCGAACCATAATCGCATGTACGACCTGTAGAGTGAACTCATGGACCTTAACTTAAATTCCAAAAATTTTCCAAACTCGAGTCTCATCCACGACTACCTTCCACGGCTCATGAACCTTTCTACAATGCATAGACCTGGCTCATAGAAGCCTGTACTGTAAGATTTTTTGCTACTTTTCTTTCTTATTCCATCTATCTAACTTCTGGAGTATTATACTTTCACTACCATCTTTTTTCCCTTTTCCTTTTGTCTTTCTGTTTCCCTTTCACTCTACCACCTACAACAGTAAGAGAGAATGCACTAAATGACTCAGACATGTATTATAGAATATCATTTTAATGTAGATATATAGATGCATAAAAGTCAAATAAGAAAGAAAACAAATGATTGGTGATAGACAAGGGTGGCAAAATGGGTAAAATTTAAGGTTATTTGTTTGAATTATCCGTTTTAAATGAGTTGGTTATAAATAGGTCAAATATGGGTCAACGCATATTATTGATCATTAAATATGGGTAATCCATGAGTATCCACCAATTGTCCTTAATATATAAGTGTGTACAATCCACGAAAAAGAAAATTATTTTTATCGAAAGATTTTTTCAATTTTTTCATATTCAATTGGCTTAAACGTTTTGAAAAATATTTTTCAAATAGATTTATTTTTCTCTAATTTAAGAAAAATGACTACCATACATAAAGTAAGAGGGAAAAAAATTAATAAATCAAAAAAATATTTTTCAAAACTTTTCTTAAACCTCACCACCTGAAACGAGTCCAAACTTGGGATCTAACTTCTAGCACCGACTCTTGCTCCCAACCCGAGACCCAAATTGTGATCTTCGACCTCAACTTAGGACCACTGATTTTTCAAAAAAATATTTTTAGCAAAACATAGAATATTTTTCCTTCGTGCCAAACACACCCTAAAAGGGAGAAAAAAAAGTAAGAAGGAAAAAAATTCAAACTCTTGACTAACAAGAAGAAAAAAAAATCAAATTATTGACTTTTCGCGTTAACACTTTTCTGATTGGCTCTCACTGGATCAAGATCCTCTTTTTCATTTCTTTTTTTTTTTGTCATAAAAGAAATGCAAGTATGATTTAGTATTTTATGAGCAAAATTTAGTTTCAAGTAGATGGATGGTAGTAAATAAGGGGGGCAGGTTCAAAGAGAGAACACCTTCTAAACTATCAGCATTTACTCGAATGGTGAATTGAAGCATGTCTAACCCAGCTCTATGGAGAAAGACTACTTGAACACATGTTTCTAGTGGGAAAATGATATATATCAGCCTCTATTATTCCAATGAATGAATACGCTACTAAATGCTGGGTAAGGTATCGTTGCAAAAACCAAGTAACCCTCAATCTCCAGGGCAAAAGGAATACACAATTGTTCAACTAACGTTATAATATTTCAATAAGCTAGAAGCCCCTCTTTGCTCCATTAAGAGGTTCCCTATAAGGGATTTTTGCCCATGAATGTATACAAAATGTACAGTATTATACCAGCAAGCTTCAAGCATTATCTCCACCAATCTGGCACTTTCAACCTTCTATTTCTATGTACATCAAGTTTGGTAGCAGGAACCTTGTGCTTGACCTGCCTCCATATCATGTTTACAGCATCACCCTTTTTCGGAGGGTACTGGTACTCAAAATGATGGGTAATATTTTTAAGATAGACCCACATTTCAAGCCATCTAGCTTTTGAAACATTCCTGAGCTGATCAAGCATGTATCCTTCCTTCTTTGCCTCCTGGCGTGAGAAAAATATCGAGAACTTTGTATAGTCCAATTCATCCTCAAAAGGTAGCTCAATTTTGTCACTCACAATTACAGGAACACAATGGCTGACTATAGCATCAAACAGGCGGCAAGATGATGGGGTGTCCCCTGCTGGGTGTAGACAGAACTTTGAGGAGCGCATCCCATTTGTTGACTGACATACAAAAGGGAAAACTATAAGTAAATGTAAGTACAGGCAAACATAACAAGAGATTAAGGGGAAAGGAGAAAAGGATCAGAGTAAAAAGGACAAATTGGAGAGGATGAGTCATCTAGAAGTTGATCCAACTATTTAGGTGGGGGACCTTTTTCTTCTATCAGGTAGGTGAGGGACTTAGTTGAATCTCAACCGCAGTGGTACCCCTTGTGATAATATTACATAACAGATTAAACAGGCAACCAACACATCAGGGAACTTAAAACTGGCAGGTTAACGGAAAAGGCCAATAATTAAGGATCCAGATATGGCATTATACCAAAGTACATTGCAATGTTCATATATTCCAATTGTAACAACAAAGAGATACCACCCAATTAATCAGTTTGAACAGCAAAAGAACTTACTTCATTTACACCTTTCCCTGAGATTCCTGCAGCTTCAAAGACAACATCCTTTTGGCCACTTAACATGTCTTTCATTTGCTGACGGTCTTTTCCATCCTGCAGCATGAACAGAGATGGAACAATTTTCATCATTTGAGCATACATGTTTTTTTCTTTTTTTTTTTGGTGTGTGAGTGTGTGTGGGTGGGGGGGTGTGATGGGGGATGATTTGATTCAAATAAGTCAATCATTTTGAGTATATATGATTGATTTATTCAGAATTCAGATAAGCATACATCTTTTCTATCTGTCCTCCCCCGGAAGAAAAGAAGCGTTGTACGGGACTCATATGGGTCTGAAATGTCATCAGCTTCAAAAGTTTCAACTACGTGTGCATAGGGGGCCACTACATCTTTCCTCAAATTAGACACTGTCGGAGGAGGACGACCAAAATCTGCAACAATGAAAATGGCAGCATTCACCTTCTCCCGGTAGCGCCTGAAAGCATTTGGATGGTGCATTGGGATCACATGATCCCGACCAGCAGACCTCTTCCAATGTTCAGATTTTTGTAAGAAGCCCACTATTTCAGCCTGTTAGAAGAACAAAGCCAATGCAGAAACCAAATAATCATTACAGGAAGGAATACTAGAATAACACTAGTACTACATCTCAATTCTAAATTAATCTGATCAGTTACATGAATTACTTCACCGAAATACCTATCTTGGCACAAACTAAAAGGACTCTTGAAACACCAATGCTAATGTATGTGTACCAACACCACAAAACTTAATCCCAGCTAGTTAATATTGTCTATATGGATTTTTTGTCATCCTTGTGTTCTATCTTCACTAAGTTCGTTTGGCTTCATAAAAGATGTAGGATCTTCGATACAACTTATCTCCATGTGATTTTTTTACCTCACCCTATTTACACTTTCCCACTTGTGGGATTCCACTGGATATGTTGTTGTTGTTGTTGTTTACCCTATTGACACTTTCAATCATCGTAGTGTTGCACATATTGATTGGATTTTTTTTAAAGTATAGATGGGAAATGGAGAAAACAATTTCAGTTTCAAAAAAATGGCCAAAACAATTTCAGGTAACATTTTATTTTTTATTTTTTATTTTTTATTTTTTATTTTTTATTTTTTATTTTTTATTTTTTATTTTTTATTTTTTATTTTTTATTTTTTATTTTTTATTTTTTATTTTTTATTTTTTATTTTTTAGTTTTTATTTTTTATTTTTTATTTTTTAGTTTTTATTTTTTAGTTTTTATTTTGCCCCTCTTCATCAGGTTATCTTGTTCCAGCACAGCTTCCTTTGCCAATAGCCATACAAAGCAAACTACTTTGTGCGGGATTTTGGCTTTCCAAATATGTTTTCAGGGCCATTTAATTAATTGCTTACTTGGATAATTTAGCTTCCTATAGGCTGCATTTACTTTAAAAGTCCCTTCGCTATTTCCTTGCTATTATAGAATGTCTTGTCACGTCTTCAAACCACTGAACTGATCAATGGTGTAGAAAAATTCTATAACTCTTGGGATTTCACGGTCATTGAATTGTCTCCTTAATACAAAGTTCCACCCTTGAGGTGTCCACAATTCTGTTATTGTGGTCTGCTAATGTGGGGCTAGGCTGTATATATCTGGAAATAGTATCTACATATTGCCTACTTCATGCCAATCATCCTTCCAAAAGATAGTGTTAGCTCCATCTACCACTTCAATCTTGGTATTGACTTTGAATTCATCCCACAACATCAATGATGGCTTTCCATAAGCTAACACCATACAGAGTAATAACGTCCTTTGTCATCCAGTTATCCTTTTCCTCATATTTGGCTTTAATGACAGTGCCGCATTGGTTCTGATTTTCATTAGAATACTTTCAAAGCCACTTGATTCTGAGACCTTTACTTTGGTTTTTCAGGTTCTTGATCCTCAAAGTCCCAGTTCTTTTCTCAATGGTCATTGCCTTCCATTAGACTGGATTGTAGCCCTTCATCTTTGTTTCCTTGCAGTAGATATTTCCTCTTGATGCTATCCAACCTTTTGATGAATTCTGTTGGGACAAGAAATAAAGCCATCATAAATGATGGAAGTGCATCAAGCACAAAATTTATCAGAATCGGTCTTCCACCCAAAGAAAGGTATTGGGACTTCCATCTAGCTAACTTCCTCTCACATTTCTCAATCACGTCATTCCATAATTTCATAGGCTTAGACTTGGCAACCAAAGGCAAACCAAGGTATATGGTTGGAAGAGCACCCACCTCACCCCCTAAAATTGTCTTCAGTATTTCCATATTTGGCAAATCATTAATTGGATATAGGAAGTTTTTCCTCCAGTTAACATGTAAGACTGACATTCCTTCAAAAATGACCAAGATTAACATCAGAATTCTGAGATGTTCCTCTTTAGCATCACACAAGTGTTTCATCTGCATGATGAAGGTGATAGGGGGCTCACCCTGTCTCAGTCCCCTCTATGAATTAAAGAAACATGCAAGTGAGCCATTTATAAGAAGTGAGAAGTTCACTGTTGAGATGCGGTAATATATCCGCTGATTCCATTTTGCGCCCAAACCCATCTTCTCTAACATATTCATAAGAAAACCCTAGTTGACATGATCAAATGCTTTCTCGATGGTCTAATTTTCATAGTAAACCTGGTTTCTTCAATTTCAATCTGGAATCAACTGCCTTATTTGGTATGAGGACAACATAGATAATCTGCCTTTTGAGAATGAATGTCAGTTGTTGTGAATCCACAAGCTTAGCCATCACTCATTTCAATCTTTCAGTGAGCACTTAGAAAATAGCTTGTAGATACTTCCTATCAGGGTGATAGGTCCAAAGTTCTTTAATTCTTGAGCACATTTCTTCTTGGGATCAAAGCTATGAAGGTAGCATTGAAGCTTCTTTAAAATCTTCCTTGCTCATAAAAATTCCAAATAGTCTTCATGATATCATGTTTCACTACTTCCCAACATTTGATTTAAAAAACATCTGGTTCAGGTACTTTATGAATTGCACATTTCTTTAAACATTTCAACACCTCATCCTCTTTAAAAATTCCTTTGTAATAGCATGTTTGGATTGGTTTATTTTAAGTACTTTAAAACCAAAATAACTTTTAAACACTTTTGCAGTGTTTGGGTAAAATAAAGAAGTGTTTTTTTAATCAGATAACATATATAAAAAAGTGCTTTTAAGCACTTGGTCTTTAAGCCAAAATATAAAAAGTAAACCAAAAGTCATAAGTTCGGATTTGTAACTTCAACAAAGCAAACTACTTTGTG
>DF367668.1:0-14969 GCA_000787875.1 Solanum virginianum | reverse complement strand
CCTTTGCATTCAATAAATCGTTTCTTCAATGACAAAAAAGTGTCCAGCCCGATTTTTCTCCTCCATTTGAGTTTGTCGGAATTTTGTAGTTTGCATTGTCTCGAAAAAAAAAATTCCGTTCTATCTTAGGAGTAAGTAACCTAATTCTTTGACGACAATGAGGAAGTTATAATTCTTTTAAGGACAGATAAGCAACTTATGGGCTAGGAATAACATTCTCTGCTTCTTCTACACCTTTGTTTCAAAATTTATTCAGTTTCTTAATTAAAAAACAGAAACTTATTTGTGAAAGAATTGTTCGAAACACAGATTTGTTTGGATGGTTATTATGTATTATTTCATAATGTATTGTATTGTATTGCACTATATTATTTCAATGAATATAATGTTTGGAAAGATTGTATGGTTCTTCGTCGTTACATAATATCACACATGCATAATTTGAACGATAAACCTACAGAAAACTGTAGGATATGTGGTAAATACCAGGCCATGGAAGGATAGGATAAATGACAATAAAATTATTAAATAATAAATAAAGTAAAAAAATGAAAAAAAATATATGAAAGTAAAGATGCAACCACATCAAATCAGTAGTTACACAAAATGAGGTTTTTCGTCATTATCTAATAATTTAAACGATACGATACAATAAAATTTAAATAACAATCAAAATAAATATTGTATATAAACTAATAATACAATAAAATACAATACGTAAGAACCATCCAAACAAGGGGTAATATATTTAGCATGGCATTAAAAAATTCTACCATTAGACCAAGTACTTTTTTTTTTTTAATAAAATACTACAGTTATTTTTATTTGTAGTCTTCAATTGCAATTTTGCACTTCAAAAATCCCCCCCACACCCAACCCCACAAAAAAAAAGTATAGAAAATTCTTTCTTGTAGTTTTCATCGATTTTCTTTAAAGAAGAATTTATTGAAAATCAAAGGACACCATTGATTTTTTTAATCAATTTTTAATTTTAATAATGTAACTAAATAGCAGGGATGAAACATCTTTTTTAATCAATTTTTAATTTTAATAATGTAACTAAATAGCAGGAACATCTTTTTTTTTTTTTTTATTTATAAAGTTGTTGTCCTAATTTGTTTATTAAAAGAAGCGAAGTCATTCAAATTTTGGTAAAAGCTTACATTGAGTGTTTTACGTACCAAATAAATAAATATGTAATTCCAATGTGTTTAATTGTCTATATATACTTCTATTACGTAATGGGGATTAATTAATACATATTTTTATTATATTAAATCACTTCATCATAGTAAATTGAGTTGATATAAGTACTTACTGCATCTTTTATTATATACAAAATTTGGTTATCTTTCTCACAATACAGATTGTAATTTATATATTACCTTCAAACAATTTTCTTTCTTATTTATGCGTATGTTGATTAAATATCCAATGAAAGCACAGGTATTAGATAATTTTCTTTCATATATTCAAGTTTTGATAAATAATATTACCTGAGTATCTATATTCATGAAATATGTCAATTTGTGATACCACATGAAGCCACAAATTAATATAATCTAGCAAGTGCAAATTAATTTTTCTTTCTCATTGGGAGAGACTGTTGTTAATTGGAGAAAAAAAAATTCTTCTTAATATTTAGGATCAAGATTCATGAATATTCGCTGCTCATGGGAATCAAATTCATGACATTGGCTCTAATACCATTTGTTAGGATCAAAAGTTTATTATTATGTTAAAAGTTATAGCTAACAGCAAAGACACAATTTTATTTCTTAATCAAGTCCACAACACAAATGTCATATTCGATCATGACTCCAATCCGAACTACATCAACCCCCTCATGGGCGTTGCTATAACAAGATCTTAATTCATACGAGGTGAAAGAAATTGATTAAAATGAGGATATGTGTGAATCTCAAATCTGAAATCAACCAAGTCAGGTCAACTATACATGTCGTGACCTAGTACGAGGATTTAAATATTAATAAGTAGTAATAAATTGCAAGAAACTTGACTAAAGACATTTAGACAGGTATAGCCACGTTTTAGACCGCGACAGAGAATTTTTTTAAGTCTAGACTAGAACGAAGAATCATTACCTGGAGACAATCTGTAACCCAGAATTATATGTTAATAAAATACTCCAAAATCTTTTTTTAACATTTTCAACTGTTTTTTGTCGTTAGCATTACCAAAATCAATAATTGAGTACCTACGATCGATCCATATTGATCTATATGGCAATTATTTTATACTTTTTTGTAAGATGGTTTAAAATATAAAAAAGTTGAAGGAGTTCTATATTTATTATACGAAAAATGGTCTAAACTATTCTTGAATTATTGAAAATAGTATAAAAATATTATTCATCCACTTATTAAGTCTAAAATGTCCTTGTCATATCCACATTTGTGTCTAAAAATATCATTTTATTTAATGAAATATTTTTTAAAATAAAAAAATATCTTTCATTCACCTTTTGACTCACTTATACCCTTGAAACTAACAATAATTTTTTTTTTAATTTTTCCTTTTTTAAATATTTATTATATTTCATTTTCTTATAAAATAAAGTAAACCCTCATCTTCAATTCTTTTTTCACAATAAAAATCTTATAATTATTTCTTCATTTTTGGGGTAATAAAGAAATATCATATTATTTTGGTTTGGACAAAATATGTTTAAAAAAATCTAGACATACTTGTATTTTATTTAGACAAGATAATTAACCTTTTAAGGATCAAAATGATTTATTAAAAATTGATTTAGCTTTCTTTAATTTTTTTTTTACTCAAATTTAAATAGTTTTTGTTATTTTTTATTATAACATTGAAAAAAATAAAAACTTACTTTTTGGATAAATTAAAAACTTACTTTTTTATTAACTTTATATATTTTTAAAAAAATTTCTTTTATAAAAAACTAATTCGATTAATTATTTTAATAAATTACTTAGGTCACTTTTAAAAAAAGTACTTTGTTCCAAAAACTTTATTTGAAATACTCAATAACATTGTAAAATAAATATTTTACAACTTGAGTCTACAAAAGATACATTTTATTATCATTTCTGCTCCTACCCTCGTTCCTTAAAAAAAGTAGAATGACCGAGTACGCGTTTATATGTTTTTATTTATTTCACACTTTCACTCCTAACCACCTTCATTTATTAGGTGTTTTTACGTACTAAAAACATTGACAATTGACCAAATTACATTGTTGTCTATTTATATCACTCTATGTGTCTTAGAGAGATACAAGTTGAGTACTGACCATAGCGCTACACAAAAATTAATATATCTTCCAATTTGTTATTATAGCAATGGAGGTGGCCGCGCAACACAACTGGACGGAGATGGTGGAGGAGACGCTAGAGGAGGCACTCATTGGACGTCGAGCTCGACGCCATGCCAATGATGATGACGATGTTAAGGGAGATAAATTATCCAGCAGTGATGAGGAAGAGGCCAACAAGGACAAGCCCAAAAATGGTGCCGGCTTTAACAACAATGAAGGTATGCAACATGGTTCAAACAATTCTATCTAGTCACTTTTGAATTTTTACGTCTTAGATTTGAGTTAGTATCTCATATGATCACTCAATTATGAGTTCTTTTCACAAAAAGTTAGTTAATTTATTTATTTTTTTAACTTCAAAGCCACTCAACTAAGGATATCTTACATAGAAAGTGACTAAATTATAAGTTTTTTCACGGAAAGTCATATAACTTTGTTTTATAACTCAAAAATCACTTAACTATTGATATGCCACTTAGAAAGCCACTCAATAATCAAGATTTCACTTAGATAATCACCTGACCATTTTAAATAATTTTTTAATTAGATTTTTCATTGAAATACAATTTTTACTTTAAACTAATTTTTTAAAAAATAATAAAATACTCATTTTACATTTTATTAAATTAAATTGAAACATAGTTTTTATTTTAAATTATTTTTAAAAAATACTCATTTTAATGGTTTAATTAAAATATAATTTTTATTTTAAGTTTTGTCTTTAAACTCAAAATATTTTGGCAAACAGTAGAAAACAATAATGATCTTTTAAATAAAAATTATATTTTAATAATATTTAATAAAGTAATTAAAATGAGTATTATAGTATATAAAAAAATTAATTTAAAAACAAAAACAATGTTTCAATAAAATTTAATAAAATCTAAAATGAGCATCTTATGTTTTTTAAAAAAATTAATTTAAAATAAAAAATATATTTCAATGAAATGTTTAATAAAAATATTATTTAAATTGACTGGGTGACTTTATAAGTGAAACATCAATTGTTGAGCAACTTTCTAAGTTATATTTCAATAGTTAAGTGACTTTTCAGTTATAAAACAAAGTTGAGTGATTTTGTGTGAAAATAACTCATAGTTAAGTAATTTTCTATGAAATGAATAATTAGGTGAGTGATTTTAAAATTAAAAAGAAAAATTAAGTATTTTTTATGAAAATAACTAATAGTTGAATGGTGATTTGAGATTTTAACTCTTTAGTTTTTGTTTGGAGAGGGTATAGAATGATGGAACCCAAAGTAGAACTATATATTCCATGTAGAAGATTAAATATTTATGGTAAAAAAAAAAGGTATAGGATCTTTATTATTATTATTTCTTTTTTTAGAAAAAAGGAATTATTTTTAGGCAATACATTGATGGTGACAAATGGTTACTTTTGATTTTAGGAGTAATATTATATATATATATATATATATATATATATATATATATATATATACATATTCTTTCTTTCTTCTTTTTCCCCCTTTCAATAGTTATCTGTTCTCTAAAAAAAAGGTTGAAATGCATATTAATTTTTTTTTCTTCTAAAATTCTAAAAACATTTCTGCAAACATATTCCCACAATGAAATTTTATTTTGA
Source organism: Solanum virginianum (assembly GCA_000787875.1). NCBI lineage: Eukaryota > Viridiplantae > Streptophyta > Magnoliopsida > Solanales > Solanaceae > Solanum > Solanum virginianum. The sequence goes on along the minus strand of DF367668.1, from coordinate 10,060 downwards.
TACCAAGTTATCAAGTTCCTTTTTTTCTTTTAACTGCCAACCATCTTTTTAAAAATTGTTTATGTGTTTTTCTTAAATACTTTATATAGTAGTATTTTGTTTTTAAGAGTTCTAGGATTCAAATATGTCGAGATATAAAGCTTGAATCATGTTAATACATATGATTTTTTGAGGAAAAAAAATGAATCAAGGCTTCTTAATAAAGTTGACTATAGGCCCTTATTTTTCTTGGATCACCTTCAAATAATATATACTCCTTATATATTCAATTAAAGTCAGCTAGTCGCTACATTAAATTATATATGATGACGAAATTAGATTTTAAAAATAAAAAATCTCCCACCAAGTTTATAGCTAACATTACTTGGACTGATTGTGACCCTCTTGTTTATTTTCTTTTCATTTTAACATACTTGTTATAATTAACATTTAGGCATATGAAATTGGAAGTAATATTATTGCTATGTCTTAGAAATGCTAGTATATGGAGAGAGTCCAAATTGTGTTCCTGACCTCTCTCTTAATTAATTTCAGGAATTGTCAACTTAAATGCTGTAGACTTTCACGTTGTTCTCAATGGTGATCAAGACATGGGAAATCATGCTAATGGCCAAATCATTTCTGGCCTAGAACACGATGAGATAGGAAATCCTAAGGGTGAATTTGTTTCTGGTGTATGTGTTCCACTTTTACATGGACAAAATTCACTGGGAAATGCTATTCTTTCTGGTGTACGTAATCCACTTTCACACGATGACATGGGAAATACCAAGGGTGAAATTCTTTCTGGTGTATGCCTTCCACCTGATTCACTAGGACATGATCCACAGTCAAGTGCTTCGCTCATTAAAGGTAGTGAAAATGAAATTAGAATCATTGAGGAAGAAGTTGTTGAGTTGGAGTTCTTTGACACAGCAGCAGTTGATAAGATACAACACACACATAATGCATACTGTCCTAACTGTAATTCTCGTATAACTAAAGTTGTCCTCCGAAGGGTAAAGCGAGAAATAAGGATTCATGACCAAAAAGTGGACCTACTTGGATGCCTCTCATGCTTCAGTGTTTTCGTACGTATAGGTATATATATATATCTACAAGTTGTATTTTTCTTTTGATCTATGAGTATCTGGCATGTGTATCTTGTTCAATTTATGCAGGAAAGAAGCTCAATCCATTCCCGATATTTGGAAGTGGAGGAGGAACTAATAGTACAGAAATAGCTCGAGAACCACATCTCCCAAACCCAAATGAAGGTATTTAGTCATGATACTTTAGTACTTGTGTGGTGCATCTGTTCTTTCCGATCCTATACATGTGTCAATTGAATCTTATTAGTTCAACATCTATAGTTGTATGTCAGTTGAGTATTGCGAAGCATTAGCGATTAGGTGTTCATATTATGTTAAGAAGTTTGTAGAGAAATATGCTTTCATTAATAGCTATATGATGCAGGAGATGATTGTCGAATTACTATGGAAGACCTAGGAGCATCTCCATCACCAGCAAATTCCAGCAGCGCAAGAAGACCAGTACTTCCAATTGAAGTTAAAGATTCCAGATCACTGGAGATTGTAAAATGCATAGTATATGGAGGCTTAATAGAGGCAATCACAAGCTTGGGTGTGGTCTCCTCTGCAGCTGCAGCTGATACTGACACAAGTAAGTTATCGAGACCATCTTTGTTTTTGAGCTTGTTAAAGAAATGGACCTTGAGCCTAACTCAACCCCTAAAGCTAACTCACGAGGGGAGGTTCTCTCAAGACCATATAAGGAGACTATGTCCCCATCTCACTACCGATGTGGAACTCAACCCCACCCCCCTCCTAGCAATAGAATATGAGGACCCAAAATTCAGTAACCTAACTTGACCACAAAATCTATATCTTGTGGGAAGGATCTCCCAAGTCCCCATCCCACCATCGATGTGGGACTCAATAAAACTATTACAACTAAAAACCAGGTAATATGACTTCTGTGGATAGTGTTGATGCTTAATTGCTTATACAGAATAAGAGTGGCTTACTTACAGATTTATCTTGATGTATACTGCAGTGAAGATTGTTACTATTGGAGTGGCGAATCTGATAGGTGGACTTTTTGTCATTTGTCAAAATGTAAGTGTTGTCTTATTTACACTTGCTGACTCTTGTTCTACCTTCCTTTCTGCTTCGGCTTTAGTTCTTGCTTCTTAACTATTCTCAAACTTACAGTTGGTGGACTTGAAATATAGTGGAGGAGAAGGTTCCAACCAAGTAGATCGATACAGAGAACTACTTGGCGAAAGAAAACATTTCCTACTTCATGCTACTTTTGCCTTGTTGTCATATTTTGTGTTCGGCATTCTCCCCCCTGCAATATATGGCTTCACATTTCGAAAGAGTGATGACAGGGACTACAAGCTTATGGCAGTTGCCGCAGCTTCTCTTCTGTGCGTTATCATACTTGCTGCTGCGAAGGCTTATACACGAGGAGCAAATAAGTTCAGTAAATACTTCAAGACTATTTTGTCCTATGTTATAGCTGCAGGTATGGCCTCGGGTGTTGCTTATGCAGCAGGTAATTTACTTAAGAGGCTCATGGCTGACTTGGGATGGTTTGATTCAAAGCCGATTTCACAAAATCCAGCTTGGGCATCCTATTGACATCTTTTTTTTCTGTGTTGTTAAATCTTCTGTATTTTTCCTCAATCCCTTCTTTGAGATCTTTCAGAACCTCTGAGAATTTGGTTGTTTCCAGGGGAACTTTTGTCATCCTAAATGAGTTTTCTGTAGTATTGGTTGTTACTACATGATATTCTGATGATGTTTTTGTAACCTCTACTTGTGGAATTCAACTTGGTCTAAAGACACAAATTTTCTGGTATTGTTTCTGGTTATATTATTTAAAAATTATAACTAGGTCTCACGCTCATCTCACTGGCACCTTTAGAATCTGCAAAATCCACCATTATTTCTATGTAGGTGCACAACCAAATATTAGAGATCTAGTCACTTTGAAGCCCTCTTTCCTATTTCCATTAGAATCACGGATTACTCCTCCCCCGCTGCACCACCAGCCCTTGGTCTATCATCAATATTAAGGCAAATGGTGTGCTTGATAAGAGGCAGTTGCTCGGACAGTAAGCACCCCTCACTTCAAACTCTAAGATTGTGAGTTCGAGCCACCAAGGAAGCAAAAAAAAAAAAAAGAAGGCAGGATCTTCTGGGGAGGGGACATTACTAGTGCCTTGGTTTGTAAGGCAAGAATATTCAATAACCTGTTGGAGAACCTTTCTTTACTCCGATGGAATACGTGGTGTGATGAGTTGTATGAATCCACCACAAGTATAGGGATCAGGTGCTTGACTAAGTACAATTACTAACATAGGAAAGTATGTAGCAAGAACAACAGTAAATATAAAACATGATATTATGTGAAAACCTCCTTACTCAAGCAAGTAAAACTTAGACCTACCTCGTAGGATTTCTCAACAACTTCACTAAATAACTTAGCTCAGGAGTTAAACTCTTAATCACTTCCCCATTGCAACAACTCTATTACAAAAACTCAATGTAACCTCACTTGACCAACTAACTTAACTAATACAAGCAGCAATCTCCAACTTCAAGTGATATCAATACATAAGAAGACCACCTACACATGTTTTTCAATGAGGAGCAGGTTTAGAATGTAAATGCACAAGACAAAACTTTACAATAAGGAACTATGAACATCTTCAGTTGAGACGAATAGGTCCCTTGCTGTAGAGGTCTTGGTTTTCTAAAGATTGCGACGACTTTGACTTAATACAAGAGTAGATTTTTGAATGTTCAAAAACTATAGGTTTTTCTTCCCGCACATGTTCATTGTATATGAGAGAAGACATTATCTTAATTGTTTTCCATTGTTCGAGGAAAGCAAAAACACACAGCTGCAGAGATAGTTCACTCCTAAGTTTGCCTATCTCACACTTTCAACACTCCCCCTCCAGCTAAAGGGTGCATAATATTGAGCACACCTAACTTGCTTAATTAGCGTTGATGTTGCTCCTGACTCAAGCTTTTAGTAAGTACATCAGTTGTCTGTTAATGAGTGGCACATATACAATTTTCACCAAGCCTGCATTGATCTTGTCCCTAATGAAATGGCAGTCAATCTCGGTGTTTGGTTCTTTCATGGAATATGGGATTGGCTGCTAATTGGATAGAAAATTTACTGTCACTAAATATTGTAATAGGTTCGTGAATGGGAACATTTAACTCTGCAAACAAGCCCTCTAGCCAAGTGAGTTCAGCCACAACTGAGGCCATACTCCTGTATTCTGCCTCAGCAGAGCTTCTAGATACAGTGTGTTGTTTCTTTGACTTCCAGGATATTAAAGATTCACCAATTTGTGTCACATATCCTGTTACAGACCTCCTGGTACTTGGCATGCAACCTAGTCTGAATCAACCAACAAAATAACGCTGTGTTAGTTTTAGCTTTTAGCCAAATACCTTGTCCCACAATTCCCTTCAAGTATCTGACCACTCTATTTGCAGCTTCTAGATGAGATTTCTTTGGGGCTACCTGATGAATTGACTTAATGTCTCTACAACATAACTAATGTCAGGTCTTGTAATGGTTGCATACATCAATTTGCCAACTAGTCTTTGATATGAGGTAATATCTTTAAGAACAACATCTCCAGACAAGCCAACAGTCTTGTCAAATTCAACTGAAGTCAGTTTTATGTTAGTCTCCAGAGGAGTAGATGCTGGTTTTGCACCAGACAAACCTATTTCAGAGATCAGGTCAAGAATGTACTTTCTCTGATTTAATATGACTCCTTCTGTAGATCTTAACACTTCAATTCCTAAGAATTATTTAAGTTCTCCTAAATCATTAAGTTTGAACTGTTGGTGGAACACTTCTTTTACTTCACAAATCATGGCCTCATTACTTCCAGTAATAGGTAGATCATCAACATACACTAGGATGATAACCATCCCTTCCTTCCTTTTTCAAGGTGAATAGAAAATAATCATAGGAGCTTTGAGTAAAACCTGCAGTTTGTAATGTTGTGGTGATCTTAATATTCCATTATTTGGATGCTTGCTTAAGTCCATACAATGATTTAAGTAATCTGCAAACTTTTTGTTCTCCTTTCTTTCTGAATCCCTCAGGCATTTCCATATACACTTCCTTATCTAAGTCTCCCTATAACAATGCATTATATACATCCATTTGGTGTAGATACCATCCTTTTGAAACTGCCAGGGCAATGACACATCTAACAGTCACCATTTTTGCTACAGGTGAAAAGGTGTCATGGTAGTCCAAGCCCTCTTGTTGATTATACCTTTGGCCACCAACCTTGCTTTAAACCTTTCTATGTCCCGTTGGCCTTGTACTTGATCTTATACACCCATTTTGATCCAATTGCTTTCTTTCTAGGAGGTAAATCCACCACTTTCCAAGTTTCAAGTGCTTGGATCTCTAGCTTCATGGCTTGTATCGACCTCTCATCATTTGCTGCTTAATCAAAGTGTTGTGGTTCACCAATGTGGAAAACTTGGTTAAGTAGAATTGGTACCCAACAATTGTGTTATTGCATGACAAAAAATTGGCTAAAGGATATCTTGTTCCCTGACTCTTTCCAAGTGCTTCATAATTCTTCATCCACACAGGTTGCTTACCACTATAGACGTTCTTCTTTGGGGTTCTGTCACATGTAATGGTCTCATCATTGTGAGTATAACAATCTGCAGCTGTTGAATCATTTAGAGGGAACTAAACTGGATCATCATGAATGGGCTCTTCTGAAGGTATTGCACGATCATCGTCTGTCACGACCCTAAAATGCACATGATGGCATTCGTCTTATCCCACCAAGACAGGACATTCTAAAATCCAATTATAACAATAAAATGCGGAAGGATAATACAAAGTGAAAATTTTTAATTATGGATAATAGGTCAACTTAATTAAAATCCCCCAAAACCTGGTTGTCACTTGCACAAGCCTCTAATGTGTGACAATAGATTTGAAAGAAAAATACAAGTCTCGAATAATGTTGTGTCTAAAGTAGAACAAGATCATAAATAGGAAGATGAAGGTCGCTGAGATGACAAATAGCTACCACACTAATCTCTACAGAAAGCCTTGGATAGAAAGAGAGAAGAGAGTATCACAAAGATCTGAGCACATAACTTACAAAAATGTAGAAGCAAGGGGTGAGTACCAACCACATGGTACCTAGAAAGCGAACTCCTCAACACAAAGTCAAGTAATACAGAATACGAGTATTCCTAACTCTCCAACCGAACCTTCACAACTACAAACTGCATAAAAATCAGCCCAACCTAATATTTCACAATCTACATAACTCAATAACCACACCAATATTTATAGATCAACAACATAAAGATCAAGTTTATCAATCACAACTTCCAAAAAAAGGCACTCGCAAGTGTTTATAAACGATAAAGATGTCTAGTGCAATGCAATGTCAAGTATAATAATGCATGTTCGTCGCGGCGTGTGACACGTCTCTCGAATTATAGTAACCTTTGTCACAATCTTATCTCAAAAGCCATGCAATTAGACATGTTCACATAAATAATGAGGAGATGGTCATTTTTATGATAATGCACAATTTACAACAACACAATCATGATACAATATCAACAATAAATCAATAAACCTTTCCAATCATTCTCGACATATCACATATCAATATATAAACAAGTTGCCTTTTATTATTCCATTTTCATCATCAAGATTATTCAATAGTCACAAGCCAAACCACCATCAAGTCCTATTAATCTCAAACACAAACAAGAGAATACACGGTTCTATATACTTAACAAGAGTCGAAAAATGCACTTGCATTAATTAATCAAACAATTACTTCAGAACTTGAGTCCTTCATAACGTTTTTGGATGATCAAAATCTGTTCAAATACATAATCTACATAAGAATACGAATCTAATGCTGCCCATGTTGCTATATTTATTTTCAGCTCAAAAATCGGGTCAAAAAGTCACCCTGAGCCCTCGAATTCAACTCTGAAATTTTCTTTCAAATTATGTTTACCATAATGAAATAAACTGGTACGTTAAATTTCAACTAAAACGGATTGTTATTCGACCCCCAAATCAAGATTTTATTTAAAGAACCCTAAGACTATATTTTATTAATTTAACCTAAATTTTACACGTTTCTACCCTAAAAATCTATCCATAAACTCATGAAAATTTAATAGGACGAGGATAATTACTGTGTGCATGCGTATGTTTCTTTTTGTTTTCTCTTCAATTTAAGTTTCAGGCGTTCCAACCCTTTTTATATATAATTTTTTTTCTTTTTCCTCTTCTTTTAGTTTTCTTTCTTTTTCTTTCTATTTTGAAATTTTGTTATTTAATTCTCTTTTTTTTTTTCAATTAATTATATAAATTAAAAGTGATAAATCCTATTAACCTATTTTTAATAAATATGAAATAAATAGTATAAGATATTAATTAAATTATTACTTTAGTCCATCAATTAAATTAATTAACTAAAATTATCTCTTAACTAAACGATCGTAGTTATCAAATACTCCAAGATACCCATTAAAAATTTATGAAAAATCTTTTGTGGGATAAAAAACTCTAATATTCAAAATGACCTAATGGATCGTTACATCATCATAGTCTGCAACAGGCTTCTCATTTACATCATTATTGAGTTGATGAGATGATTGAGATGATAGGCCGAAAGGTCTAATTCAGTTTGAGTTAATGAGGTGATGAAAGTCCTTATGAGACTAATTGAGGTGATGAGAGTCTCTATGAGACTAATCGAGATGATTGATTGAGATGGATGAGCTTATGAGCATTGAGGCTTGGGAGAAGTATTGAGCACTGAAGTAAGTAAGAGTAAGTCTAACTCACACTCATTAACTATGTCGCCAAGTGTAGGTGAGGATTGACCCATTACATCAAAGGTTCCCTCTTGAGTTAAAGTCCCTGAAATTAATAGATGACTTGATGAGGCTAGATCCCTCGTGGATCTGATTCGTTCTTTACCTTGCAAGTACGGAATGACTGTGGCAACATCAACGGGATTATAGTACAATCACTAGCTCATAAGTGATTATTGTCGGATAAAAGAAACTCCCAAATAGGTCCCACACTGATAGTACTCCAAGTTGAGTACGTTGAGTTATGATGTTTAAGTAGTATTAATGAGTCATTTGTCTACTTTTTATTTTTTCTTTAGATAGACATCTGACATTCTGATTGAGTATCTTCTGAGTTGATGTTATTCTATATTATTCTACTTTTATCTATTTTATTCAGCCATATTACATACTCGTACATTTCACATACTGACATCCATTTGGACTGCATCGTTTTATGTACAGAGGCAGTTGCTAGAGACCATCAATAGGCACACCGTTAAGGATCTTTTGCAGCTAGATGAGTTGGTGAGTGTGCCTTACTTCGGAGTATCCTATTTTTACTTTCATCTAGCAATTAGAGTCAGACATTAGACTAGTTTTATTATTTTTGAGTTGAGGTAGCCATGGGTCTATCATTGAAACCAATTGATAGTGACAGAGGCTTTATTGACTAGAGTCGAGTTGTTGATTGGAGATTATGTTGAGCTAGCTTCTTTTAGACTAGTATATTTTTATTTATATGCTTTTGAGACTTAGATTGGCAGGAGATGGTCATTTTTATGATAATGCACAATTTACAACAACACAATCATGATACAATATCAACAAATTGAATGAATGTGATGAGGCTAAGTGGTTCTTTTGGGGACTAGAAATAGTCATTGAGTGCCGGCCACGTCTAGGGTAACCTTCCGAGGCGTGACAAATTTGGTATCAGAGCACAAAGTTCAAGTGTCCTAGGAAGTCTATAAAGTCGTGCTAGTAGAGTCCTTATTATTGGTGTGAAACGTGTCACATCCATAATAGGGAGGCTATAGGACATTAGGAATGATTACACTTCCTTCATGATCTGATTCATGTAATAGAGTCAAAACTCTATGAAACTCTCTTCTAATTCATGCTCTACATGTTGCAGAGTTTTGATCATGCCTCCAAGAAGAGCTATTAGAGGAAGAGGGCATTCTGCCAGACAGAATGTTAACCCACCTGAGCCCCAGGGGAATGATAAACCTGTAGATCCAGCTATCCCTGCTGAGCAGCCCCTACAGGCTGAAGTTTCTAATGCTGAGCTCCGCCAGGCTATCCAAACTCTAGCCCAGGCTGTCACAGCACCTGTTGCGAGATAAGCAGCGAGGAGATAATATGTATAAGACACATCTAGAGTCCGTGAATTCTTGAAGATAAACCCGCCTAAGTTCACAGATGTCTACACCCAAATGTGGATCCTGAGAATTATGTTGATGAACTTCAGAAGGTATTTTAGGTGATGCATGTGGCTGAAGATGTTAGAGTTGAACTGGTTGCCTACGATCTCAAGGGTGTGGATAGGCTATGGTTTGATCAATGGAAGAAGGGTAGAGGAGAGAAAGCCCCATTGCTGACTTGGGCAGTGTTCGAGGAAGGCTTCTTAGGGTGTTTCTTTCTAAGAGAACGGAGGGAGGCCAAGGTAAGAGAGCTCTTGAATCTAAAATAGGGTTCTATGACTGTGCAAGAGTATGGGATAAAGTTCACCCAGCTATCCCGTTATCTCCTAATATGGTTGCTGATATGAAAGGGAGAATGAGGTTGTATGTTGATGGGCTGAACAAAGGGCCGAAGAAGGATGGAAAGGGAGCTATGCTTGTAGGCGGCATGGATTTTCATATATATCTTTTAATCTTTGGAGTTCCATTTCAAATTCTTTTATTTTATTATTTTTTATTTCTTCTATTTTTTGGATTTTTTCTTCGCTTTGAATTTTAATTTTTTCTATTTCATTTTTCCTATCAATTTCTTCATTTTCTTTAGTTATTCTTATCTTCTAATTTTAATTTTTTTTCTAACATTAGATATAATTGGTCTCTTATTTTTTTATATCTTCATCCAAAGTTTGAAAATAATATTTTTATTTTTAGTCCGTCATAATTTTCATATGCTTTCTCGCTTATAGC
>DF367669.1:6744-18970 GCA_000787875.1 Solanum virginianum | reverse complement strand
ATTAAGTTCCCTAAATATTTATCTAGTAGTTGTAAGTTAGCATTAAAGAGGTGTATGATAGATGCACACATTAGTGCTAGACCCTAAACTTAAATTTTGAGGGGTAGTGTGAAAGAGGAGATGGTGTCATGGGAGTGATAGTCTTAGTTGGAGATTTTCTCTAAGAGACTTTCTATAGTGTATGGAGATGTTAATTTTGAAGGAATATGATGATATGGGTAGGGTACAAGTGTCCGTTAGGTAAGACTAGTGAAACGAGGATAGTTCAATAGATAAGAAAAGACTTAAGATGTGTATCTATGATTGGGTAAAGATGTGTGAATCTCTTAAGTTATGACTGTTATAGGAATGTAGATAATATCTTTGAGTTCAATGTGAAGTAAGTTGAGGTAAGCTTTCGGTATCATCCCGAGCAACTAAGTTGATTGTGGGTTTTATGGATAGATGAGGAGGAGTCTTGCATTATAGTCTATGTCTTATACAAATAGATTTATGAGAACATAGAAGTCAAATGTTAGCAAACAAAAGAAAAGGTTAGATTGCAAGAGGCGTGGGGGAGTGGTTGGGTATGCCATCAGAATAGTAAATATAGATAGATCCCGATAGAGGCAGGAAAGGAGCTGAGAGTGATATTATTGAAATGAAAAGAGTCTAAGTGGCTAGTTATATATCTGCAACTATAGGTAGAGGAAATTGATTCCCAAATTTAGAAAGAGGACCTTGAGAGCTAAGAGGGAGATGATGAAGTGGCAGAGTGATGTAGATCTTGAGTTTTATAGATATGGGCTACTCGAGATAAGATATCAGTTCTTGTTATATCATGCGTTCCTTCTTCTTCCTTTGAGGTGATACTTTCTTCACGTTTAGTATGCGACTACTATGCCTGTGGCCTAGTCCCATATATCACATATTGATTGTTATTCGAGTTGGGAGGATTAAAAGCGATGAAGTCATTCATTAATTTTGCTCTTACACTATTAATCTCAGTGCTTCCACTCCTATGCTAAATGAGATACTACCCGATTTTCATATTACGTATAGCTTTGTGAACTCCGAATGAGTCTTGATAGATGAGAGATATTGTAATCTATGAATATTCACAGATAAGATTTCTCGATTGAATCATGCTAATTATCTTTTGTTCCTATCCCTTTGAGTAATTCAGCTTTCCAGTCTTGATAGGAGTATTGTTGAGGACAGTAGACGAGTTATGGCTGATAGGAGAGAATGAGTTCTTCTGAATTGTGATAAGGGAGTTGGGTTCCTATTCTTGATTTGATGTTCCTTTTGAGCCTCTGCGTACTTGAGTATGCAAGTCCTTGCTAGTAATCGTGCCTAATAATGATGTTGGAGATAAAGTTTGCACTCTAGATATTGTGTTCTAAGTCTATTCTTGAGAATGAGTATTCGAGTATCTAAGTTCTTGATGGTATTCAGCATTACCTTGTATAGAGAGGTAGTGATTGGAATTACGCCAAAGCGGAAGATGATGAGTTCCTCCAAGTCCAAAATTAGGATGCTGATAGTAATAGACTTAGAGTAGGGGTACATGAGGAGGAGTGAATGTAGCATCATTCTGATATGAGTGTTACACCTATGTCATGTGGGGATAGAGATAGGTAGATAGAGAGAGATGACACCTTACGATGTGCAATAGATAGATATAAGTAGGTGGATGTGACTTTGAGTGAGGGTTCACTAAATGGTGGAAGTAGAAGTGTTAAGTAGGCTTGAAGATTCTAAGACATAGTTGAAGTGGTTAGAGCGATAGTATTTAATGCATAGTTGTTATGTTATTATGTAAGTACTGATGATAGATTATGGAAGACCTCGTGATGAGGGTTTCAAGTAAGGATAGGGGGAGTGAAGAGGACAAGTGATCTTTTGATGAAGGCCCCTGTGGAGGTTTAGAGTTAAGTATTGAGGATTAGTCTTGTAAGAATATGATCATCTCGTGAATAACACCTTGAGGCTTAGAAGTAGATTTGAATGGAAGGGAGGAGGTGGATAGATGGAAAGTTGAGTAAGAACTATAAGCTTAAGTTGATAGAGTAGAGTGTCAAGAAAAAGACGACAATTGAGATGAGGTGCTAAGCTTGATAGTCAGTGTCTTATGTATCAATTGTCCCATTCTCCATTAGAGTTGATGGATTCCTCCTTGAATTCGAAGGACTGATTGTCAAAATGTTTAAGCAATTGAATTGACTGAGGTGCAATGTCCCATTCGTGCTTGATGGTGAAAATGTCTAAAAGAGTATCTCTGCTCTTGATTTAAACTGATTTGCCTATTTTGAGTGAATTGTGATGGTCTAGATTGGATGATTGACTATTGAAAAGAGTCTTGACCATTATTCGCGCCTAACGATGAGAATGTTGAAGGAAATTTCCTTACATTTAATAAAATTGATTGTGTTTTCTTGAGTTGATTGTCTATTCTTGAGTTCGAATAGAGTTGATTGTTGATTGAGATAAGATCGAAAGATTGATTGATAGATGTGAATGTTAAGATGAATTTTAAGTCTATTTGTGCCTTAATATCTACCTTTACTCATCAATCGAGGATGAATGATCCCCAAGGGGAAGATGATGTAACACCCCATAAAATTACCGAAACACCCCTAAAACATAATCGTACGCATAACACGTCTTCTAAAGCTCTAATGGGAAATTCGAGACTGGATTTCCCTTCAGCATGGAAAATTAGGAAAAATGGTCTTGATCCGATTTTAGTTAATGGAAATGTGATCTTCAGCATGGAAAATTAGGAAAAATGGTCTTGATCCGATTTTAGAGCAATCGGGGCAAAAAATATTTTTTCACGTTGCCCCAAAATAGTATGAATCTGCGTGCAGGGTGCAACACGCCTACGATGAGGAACCACACTTGTTATTTTTTAAAAGTTTTGACAGAAACATTTTGATGACATTATACTGAGGTGCACCCCGCGATGCGGACTGGGCAATTCGTAGAAAAATTTATTTTCTTCTTCTGTGAAGGGCATTCTAGACATTTCTCAACCCCTTATAAACTAAAGTATGATCAAAACAGGTCATTTTTGGTATAAAAAAAGTTTTAAAACCCCAAATAGGTCATTTTTGGTATAAAAAGAGTTTTAAAACCCCATCCCTAAGTCATTCTAAATTCTTGAAAGAAGACTAGGCTACGGAGGAGAGAAAAAAAGAGCGTAGAATTAAAGAGATGTATGCCCTCCTACCCCGGCAATGTACTGGGTGGATGCTACAACGACATCGCTTTATTGTACCACCATCGGCTCATAGATGTTGGGTGTAGGTTCGAGAAACTCCCAGAAATTTCCCAAATCACGTAGTGTATGGGATCTTAAGAGAAACTCCCAAAAATCTCCCAAACTGAGTAATCTAAGTCGAGATGCGATGAGATGATGAGATGAGTTAAGATGAGATGAGTTGAGATGAGTCCTTCTGAGATGAGTTTGATATGGTTGGTTGGTTGATGGATCGCTTGTCTACTCTTTATTCTTGTTTTAGATAGACATTTGACATGTTAATTGTTACTATCCGTGATGTTGATAATTGTTTCTATATTATTCTAGTTATTTTGATTTCACTCAGCTATTTTACATACCAGTACATTCCACGTACTGACATCCCCCTCTGGGAGTGTATTATTTCATGATGTAGATATACGGGATCAAGATCATCAGTAGGTGCATCATTGAGAATTATTGGACGTTCAGTGGATTACTAAGCCTTCCTTACTTCGAAGGATTCATATGTTATTCTCATCTTGCTTGAGAGTTAGATATTGATTAGCTTTTTATTTTATTTAAGGTAGCCATGGGTCTATCATTGGCACCATCTAATAGTGATAGAGGCTTCATAGACTAGAGTTAGATTGTTGATTGATAAAACTATAAGCTAGTTTCTTTTCTACTAGCCTTTATTATAATATTCTTTTTAAATTTGAGTAAATGAGCCCAATTACTTCCCTTTACTCTTCCGTTGATAGTAGAATGTATGAATGAACAAATGTGATGAGGCCAAGTGGTTCGCTTGGGGACTAGCAATAGTCTCTGAGTGCCGATTACGTCTAGGGTATCCTCCCAGGGTGTGATAGTAATTTTGATTCCAAATGAGTTTTGGGGGTCCATTCCGAGTAGGGAATTGGACTTGGTCATTACTAGTGCTGAGTTTCTAGTACAAGAATATCTCTTCTCCACATTTGTGGAGTAGTCTCTGCGTTTGCCTAAGTCTAGGTATTATTACCCTCCGCTTATGGAAGATCGATCCGTGTTTGTCAAGTATGTGTGTTTACGCCCCCCCTCCTGCTTCTTCTCCATGTTCACGGGTTGGTCACCACATTTGCGCCCTCTCCACATTTGCGGAACCCATCCGCATTCGCGGAGTGCTTTTCATAACTAAATAGTGTTAAAATGGGGAAACACTATTTTACTACATTTTCAAACTTTTCAAGCTTTTGGAGAAATTTTTAAAGAAGATTTTCAAAGGATTTCGTTGGGTAAGTATTTCTAACACTATATTAATTATTTTTCATAAGTTTTATTCTAATCTTGACTTAAACGTCATGATTTTAAATGTCCAAAATTGGGGATATTTTTAATTTTTGATTTCAAAACTTTAAATGATGATTTCACCTTCGTTTTGAATTCAATTTTTGTGTAATTTTCAATCCCGGAGTCCATTTTTTGTGTAGAATTTGATTTTAAAGTCAATTTTCAGATTCAATAATATTGAATTTTAGTCCTAAATTTGACCATTTCAATCCTAAGCCTAATTCATGCCAATATGGGTATCAAAATGTATCTCTTGATGCATAGTATTTATTGTTAATAGTGATTGATTATCTCGGGAATCGTTTCAAGGATTTAGTAGATCAAAAGCTTGTCTGAGTGCAGTTTCGGCATTGAGGTAGGTTTGGCTAAATTTTTTGGGACTGAATTTTTGTTATTGATCATATTTATGTGGTACTTGCAAGATCCATACTGATTCATGAGTAATTATATTGATATGATAGGATATTAATGGAAATGTGATCCCGGTAAAGCCAAATTATGAGTAAATTGTGATCATATTGGTAAACTGAGATAAAATCTTTTGGATTATGATAATTTGGGATAAAAAGGTCATATATGAGACTTGTGATACTATTTGGGTAATTTGCTGGTAATTGATGACTATTGAGATTCCTTCAAGGTTTGTATGTATAATTTGGGACGAGTGATGTTCGATATAGTATTATACTTATATATCTGGGATGACTAAGGTTTAGTATTGTTGGTACACTTGACTATTGATATAATTATGATGATTTATGACATATTGGTGGTGTGGACACTAGCGGTGGCACTTGATATTATTCATTATGTTCATATGATTATATGAGATTCATGTGTCAGTATTCTTATTTTGATGTCATTCCATATGTTTACATGCATATCCAGGTTATACTATTGATTTACATCTATTCCATGTTGCATTGTGCTCTCCCTTGGTCTGGGTAGGAGGCAAGGGTATTATTCTCCAAATTTGTACCACCCCCTTGACTAGGGTAGGAGGCAAGGATGAGATTCATACTTATTAATTCTTTGAACAGGGGTAGGTAGAAAGGATGAGATACTGTGATACTCCTTGACCACGGGGAAGTGGCAAGGTTGAGACATTATGATACTCTTGACCACGGGCTGGTGGCAAGGTTGAGACATTATGATACTCTTGACCACGGGCAGGTGGCAAGGTTGAGAGACACTTGGTGTATGATCTGATAAGACTCCATGTGCTGTATTCATAACTCTGATTATGGTGTACCATCAATTATATTGGATATCTGATCTGCCTTATGTATATTGTATTGTGCACTAACGTTTTTGGATGTGGGTGTAGGATTCTTCATTATTATATATTTGTTCTATTTCTCTTATCCAGTCGGTTGAACCTACTGGGTACATTTCGGTGTACTCACCCCAACTTTGTTTCCTCCATGTAGATCGAGCATAGGAACACACACAGGGTAGTTGATCATTCTAGCTGAGTTATTATCCACCTATCCTGATCTTAGCGGTGAGGCTCAAACTTCGAGTCAATGTGGATCTTTGAGTCTTCCCTTTGTTTCTATTTTAGACTTTGTATCAGATGTTATGAGACAATTTTGTATTTTCATTTGAGACAGTTGTATTTACTCTTCAGTACTACTTAAGATGCTCTTGTACGCATGACTCTAGGTTTTGGGGATTTCTTATGATATATTCTCAATAGCAACACCAGCCGATGATAATCATAGGGGTAGCACTATGGGTACGGGCAGAGGAACAAGATATCTGTATCGTGATAGTCAATCAAAATTTTGTTTACTTTTTTATTTGTACTAATGTGTGTTAATTCTCTTTGTCCCAATTTATATGACACTGATAAATTTTCAAGAATCAAAATTTTAGATTAATAATTATTGTGATGTATATGACTTTTTAAATTATTTTATGTAATATTAATAAAAAAAAATTTGAGCACTTTGTTTTTTATACAAATATAATAATTGAAAGATATTAAAATAGTTATTTAATTTTATTTATTTAGTTTAAAAAGAAAGACTTAATTTATCATTTTATATTTGCTTTATGCGAATTTTAGTATTTATATAGCTTAAAATAATTGATTAGTGTAATATAGTAAAATCACAGTTGAAACAGTTTGAAAAATGATTCATTAGGGTAATATTGTAAATCATAATTGAAGTAATTGAAGAATAATTAATAATTAATTGAAATGACATAGTAAAATCAAACAACTGAAGAAGGCATGTCAATAATCAACTGGCCAGAAAAAAGTAAAATAAAAAATTTCATAAAATATTTTTATGAGCTCCATATAATAATGGAGAATAAGCAGACAGCTCAACTAGGCATCTTGATGGAGAGTTACCTGCTTATTTACATGACTTAAAATAATTTATTTGATTGATATAGTAAAAAATTATAGTTGGAAAATGATTTATTAGGATAATATTATAAAATTATAGTTGAAACAAATGAATAAATAATTAATAGAAATGATATAGTAAAATCAAACAGTTGAATTGGACACGTCAATAAACATGTCTTAAAAACATTAAACTATAAAGCATGTCAAATATTTTTATGGGTCCCATATAATAAATAAGAACAAGTAGACAACTCAAGAAGACATATTGACGGATAGTTGCCTGCTTTCAACATATGTTATTTTTTATCTCGATTTACGTGACACAAATATATTTTTAAAAAAATTAAGTTGTGAATATACTTATAGTACATTTTGTGTTATTTAAATAATATATGTCACTTATCTTTGCTAAGTTATGTTGCATATGAAATTTTAAGAGTCAATCAAAATTTTATTTATTTTATAAATATTTTAAAATTGTTGATTGTTATAATTTATAGTATGTTTTACATAAATTTTTAGTAATATGTGTTACTCTCTTTGTCCCAATTTATATGACACTACCAAATTTTCAAGAATCAAATTTCTGTTTAAACAGAAAGATTTAATTTATCATTTTGTATTTGCTTTATCCTAATCCCAGTATTTACATGACTTAAAATAATTGATTAGGATGTTATAATAAAATCACAGTTGAGACAATTGAAAAAATGATTTAATAGTAACGGCCCTCTAGGTTATTTTTCATGCACTATGCGTTTTTCTCCATTTAGAAGATTCTTATAGCGGCCTCACGTCATTTATTACTTGTTGGCACTGATAGCTCGGTCGCTTGACCATTGGTTTGAATGTTGTGTAGTTTTTTAGTTTTGAAGGCCTTTATAACTTGAAAAGTTGATTTTTGGACTAAAACATAGGTAAACAGTCCCAGAACAAAAAATTTTGACTCTGTCATCAACTTTGAAATGACCAAATCAAGCTACATTCATGGTCAACTTGAGTTTCAAGGCTTTTGGTGTGAGTTTAAATTATTTTAGCTTTTTAGCCTTGAAAACTAGCCAAAAGTTGACCTAGTTCAACAATCTTGGGAAATGTGCCCAAATAAAAATTTTGATAACATGATTAGCTCTGAAACATCGAGTTTAGCCTAGAATAGCCTTTTATTCAATTCTCGAGGTTTATGGACTCATTCCAAGCCCTGCGATGACTTCTGGTTAAATATGGCCTTAGTTTGATTGTGAATGAATATATATACATGCAAAAGGCCCCGTTGAAAATGCCCTCCATGATTGCGGAGCCAAAGAGGATGACCTCCACAATTGCATGGGGTCCCTCCTAAATGTGAAGTCCACACAACTTGATTTTGGTAATTGTAGCCAAGGGCTTGCGAACGCGAAGGCCAAGTCAGCTAGCACCGAATATCAACTAAAACACTGATTTTTAACCTATATTGAAATTTCCGATGGGGTACTTGGAATTTGCTCAAAATATCATCCCCACAAATGGACTTCTCGTTATGCACCATCCTCAACGAGTACGCCTGTCTAGCATAACAGGTATGATAAAAAATCCTAGGGTCATAAGAATTTCAGATCTCAGGGTTCTCAATCCAAAGGTAGTGTGACTCAAGGTTCGAGAGGGAAGCCACCCTATGGAAAGTGTGGTAAACTCCACCTAGGTGAGTGCCGTGAGGACATATATGCCTACTATAGGTATGGATATGCTGGCCACTTCCAGAATTAATTTCCTATGAAAAGGCGGAGTGATAGAGGTAACAAAGCGCCGTTCTCAATAGCAACACCAGCCGATGATAATCATAGGGGTAGCACTATGGGTACGGGCAGAGGAACAAGATATCTGTATGAGGTAAGAAATAGACAAGATCAGGAAGTTACACAGATGTTGTCACTGGTACGCTTCGAGTCTTTACCTTTGATTGTTATGCATTACTTGATCCTGGTGCCATCCTATCTTTACTAACTTCCTATATAGCTAGTAGATTTGAGATCCTTCTTGAGTGTTTACTTGAACCTATTTCTGTTTCTACTCCTATTGGTAAATCTATCTTAGCTGAAAGGGTCTATAGAGATTATGTAGTATCCATCCATCATACGGATACCTTTCCCAATTTGATAGAGTTGGAGATAATTGATTTTGATGTGATCCTTGACATGGATTGGCTTCATGCCTGCTATGCCTCCATTAATTGTATGATCCAAACTGTTAAATTCTGATTCCCAAATTAATTGGTACGTGGAAGGGTATTTCTGTCGCACCCAAAGGTAGATTTATTCTTACCCTAAGGCCAAGAAGCTAATTTCTAAAATATGTATCTAACACCTCGTGCGAGTTAGGACTGATGATGTAGAGTCTCTACTCTTTGAGTCAGTCCTGATTATAAATGACTTTCCTGGGGATCTTCCTGGAGTGCCTCCTGATAGGGACATTAATTTTAGGATAGATGCCCTCCCAAATATGCAACCTATCTCTATTTCACCTTGTGGAATATCCCCCACTGAATTAAAAGAGTTGAAAGAATAGTTGAAAAATTTTCTAGAGAAAGGCTTTATTTGGCCGAGTGTTTCTCCTTCGGGTGCTCCTGTCTTATTTATGTAAAAGAATGATGATTCCCTCAAATTGTTTCTTGACTATCGCTGGTTGAAAAGGTGATAGTCAATAATAAGTATCCTCTTCCCAGGATAGATGACTTGTTTGGCCAACTTTAGGGTGCCACTATTTTCTCTAAGATAGACATGAGATTAGGCTTTCACCAGTTGAAACTAAGGGAATATGGTATCTTGAAGATGGCTTTTTGATCCCGATATGGTCATTTTGAGTTTTCGGTGATGCCCTTTGGGTTAACAAATGCACCTGGAACCTTGACGAACTTGATGAATAGAGTATTCAGATTGTACCTTGACATGTTCGTGATCGTGTTTATCGATGACATTTTGGTGTATTCTAGATATGAAGAGGAACATGCCAATCATCTCAGAATTGTTCTTCAGACTCTTAAAAGAGAATGAGTTATATGCAAAATTTCTAAAGTGTGAGTTTTGGCTCAAATATGTGGCTTTTATAGACTATATTGTCTCAAGTGATAGTATTCGAGTGGACACACAAAAGATTGAAATGGTTAAGAACTAACCCAGACCAACCTCTCCTGACTGACATATGAAGTTTCTTGGGGTTGTAAGACCACTACAACAGATTTATTGAAGGATTTTCCTCCACATCCTCATTGTTGACTAGATTGACTCAGAAGAAGATCAAGCTCTAATGGTATGATAAATATGAGAAAGGCTTCCAAGAGTTTAAAGCAAAACAAATTACTGCCTAAGTGCTAACGTTGCCTCAAGGGACTGACAACTTCATAATTTATTATGACACCTCAAGAGTAAGGTTGGGGTGTATTGATGTAGAAAGGTAAAGTTGTTGCTTATGCTTCAAGACAGCTTAAAGTTCATGAGAGGAATTATCCAACCCTTAACCTTGAGTTGGCAACAGCGGTATTTGCACCAAAGATATGGCGCCAATATTTGTACGGAGTGTATGTGAATGTGTTCATTGACCATAAGAGCCTTCAATATGTATTCAATCAGAAAGAGCTCAACCTGAGGCAGAGTAGATGGCTAGAGTTGCTCAAGAATTATGACATGAGAATCCTCTACCACCCAGGTAAGTGTAACATGATTATTGATGCTCTTAGCAGGTTATCCATGGGTAGTACATCCAATGTGGAGGGGGAGAAGAAAGAATTAGCTAAAAGGAAGTGCATCAGTTGCCTTGATTAGGAATTTAACTTGAAGATTCTTATGAAGGTAGATCTCATGTTCAAAATAGGTCTGCTTCATCTCTAGTGGCAGAGCTAAAAGAGAAGCAATAATAGGATCCAGTCCTGCTAAAACTTAAGGAATCTATCCATTAACAGAACGTGATGGTCTTCTCCAAAGGGGGAGATGGTGTGCTGAGATACTATAGTAGATTGTGTGTTCTGAATGTTGATGGTGTTCAAGATAGAATTATGGTTGAAGCTGACAAATTTAGGTATTTCATTCATCTTGGCTCTACTAAGATGTACAATGACTTGAGATAAGTCTACTGGTGGAGTGGAATGAAGAGGGATATTGTTGAGTTTGTTCTAAGTGCATGAATTGTCAAAGGTTATAGTTGAGCATCAAAAACCAAGTGAGTTGGCCCATAACTTTGAGATTTTTGAATGGAAGTGGGAGATGATCCACATATATTTTATCACTGAGTTGCTGGGGTCCTGAAAGCAATATGATTTGATATGGGTAATTGTGGATGAGATAACCAAATCAGCTCACTTCTTGGCAGTTAAGACTACTGACTGCAGAGAAATTTGCTAGAGTATATATTCAGGAGATAGTAAGATTACATGGAGTTCCATTTTCTATCATCTCAGATAGAGGAGCTCATTTCACATTTTAATTTTGGAAATCTTTTCAGAAGTGACTGGGTTCAAAGGTGAATCTTATATTTTCAAAAGGGACTGGGTTCAAGGTGAATCTTAGTACATCTTTTCATCCCCAGATAGATGTCCAGGCAGAATGCACCATCCAAACATTGGAGGACATGTTGGGAGCCTATGTTCTTTAAATCAAAGGTAATTGAATGATCTTTTATCCTTGATTGAATTTGAGTATAATAACAACTATCATGTTAGTATTCAGATGGCACCTTATGAAGCTCTGTATAGGAGGATATGTAGATCACTAATTGGGTGGTTTAAAGTTGGCGAAGCCAAATTGATTGGTCTGGATTTGGTTTATCAATCTATGCAGAAGGTGAAGGTCATTCGAGAAAGGTTGAAGAGTGCACAAAGCTGCCAAAAATCATACACTGACATGAGAAGAACGAATTTAGAGCTTCATGTAAATGATTGGGTGTATTTGAAAGTATCACCCATGAAGGGAGTCATGCACTTTGGAAATAAAGGATAACTATATCCCCGTTATATTGGTCCTTACCAGATTGTGAAGAGGATTAGAAATGCTGCTTATGAATTGGAGTTGCCTTCTGAGTTGGCCGTGATTCACTTAGTTTTTCTTGTTTTGATGTTAAAGAAATGCTTGGGAAATCCTTCATTAGTAATTCCTATTGAGAGGGTTGGAGCACAAGATTGTTTATCTTATGAGGAGATCCCAGTCCAGATTCTTGATCGTCATTTTCAAAAATTAAGGACCAAAGATATACCTAGATCAAAGTCTTGTAGAGGAACCAATTTGTTGAGGAAGCCACATGGGAAGCTGAGGAAGATATGAGAGCTAAACACCTATATCTATTCATAT
>DF367671.1:3242-18969 GCA_000787875.1 Solanum virginianum | reverse complement strand
TTTCTGGTGCATCATTGCTGAGGATTGTAGAATCATCATTTGTATAGGTAGGCACAGGGACAGGCAAGTCTCTATTTTCATCACATGTATGGAGATTATCTGATACTACAACAGATTCAGCAGGAAATAAAGGCTGAGGTTGACTGATTACCTATTTGAAAGGGAAGATACTCTCCTTGAACACCATATCTCTACTAACAATGAACCTCTTTTAAGGTAAGCTATAGAGCCAATATCCCTTCTGAGTTGAAGAGTACCCCATCAGAACACAAGGATCAGCTCTAGGAGAGAACTTGTCCTGCTTAAGCACCTTGGTTGCATAGCACAAACAACCTACTGTTCTCAAATGATTAATATTGGCTTTATGTCCATGAAACATTTCATAGGGAGATTTTCCCTTCAGAATAGGTGTAGGAAGCCTGTTAATCAAATATACAGCTGACAACACACACTCACCCCAAAATCTAATAGGAATGTTTCCTTGAAACCTGACTTGCCTGGCCACTTCAAGTATGTGTCTGTGTTTTCTTTCTACCACTTCACTTTATTGTGGAGTGTATGGGCAACTACTTTCATGAACTGTGCCTAAAGACTTCAAAAATTCACAACATTCACTATTAAAGAATTCACTACCATTATCAGTTCTTACCCTTTTAATGCTCCTGTTGAACTGAGTCTTAACCAATGCCTATTAAAGAATTCACTACCATTATCAGTTCTTACCCTTTTAATGTCTTTGTTGAATTGAGTCTTAACCAATGCCATAAAAGACTTTAACACTGAAAAAACATCACTCTTCAATCTTAACAAAAACAGCCAGCACATTCTAGAGTAATCATCAACAATTATCAAGAAAAACTTGAAGTCATTGTGTGTAACAACTTTATAAGGTCCCCATACATCTAAATAGATCAAGTCAAACACACATGATGTTCTAGATACACTCAACTGAAATGGTAGTCTAGTTTGTTTGGCCAGTGGACAAACAGAACAATCATTACAATCATTACCACTGAAATTTTCACCTATGAACAAGTGTTGTAACACCTTTGTAGAGGGATGCCCTAATTTGTTATGCCACAATATTTTATCTGTATCACATTTTGCTTTAGAACCTTGAATCATCAACACTGTCTGACTTCTTATGCTTTCTTTACTCTGCAGTTCAGCATCAACAGTAGAAAGATAGTATAGCCCATCAACTTCCTTACCAATCCCCTTCACCTTTCTATTGCAGAGGTCCTGAAGCACAAAGAACTCAGGAAAGAAGTTAACTGAACAATTTAATTGTCTTGTTAACTTAGATACTGAAAGCAAATTGTGCTTGAATGCAGGCACTACCAATACATCATTCAGTATCATCCCATCAGTGGTGTTATAACAGCCAATAGATAAGACATATGCAGCCTCACCATTTGGTAAATACACTCTCTTATCTATACAACTATATGTATGACTAAGCTTATCCTCATTACATGTCATGTGACAAGTTGCACCTGAGTCAACTATCCAATCTCCATTCCTGCTTCCAATTCTAATCTGTGTGCTATCATTATTCACAGATAAAGCATTGCATATGGTAATCATATCTGCCATATTAGCCAAGTTGTCCATTGCTTTGCCTGAGCTTGCACCAGCCTCATCTTTCTCCAACATATGCAGAATTCTGCTGTATTGGTTGGGGGTGAACATTGGCTGTGCAGGCATATTGAAAACTGGTTCATTGTTCTTACCCTTCACCATCTGAACAGGGAAAAATCATCAATGTATTCCACCTTAGACTTAATTTGTAACATGATTCACATTATCTTGGTTTCTGGTGTTCTGCATTCCTCCTGACTTTTTCTTAAACTTCTAGTCAGGAGGGTACCCATTCAACTTGTAGCATTCCTCTCTTGTATGACCTGGGATTTTGCAGTAGTCACAAAATTTTCTGGATTGAAATCTCTTAGAAGTATTACCCTTCCCTGCATATAAGGCAACTGGTTCTAGTGTGCTGGTCCCACTGTGAGAACCAGCGGTTAACCTTTGGCTCTCATCAGCCATAATCATTGCATAAGCCTTGCTCACACTTGACAGAGGACTCATCATAAGTATTTGGCTACGAGCATGTCCATATACTTCATTTAACCCCATTAAGAAAGCAAACAATCTCAAACATGCCAAATGATCAATGTATGTTCTAGATTTATCACAAGCACACGTAGGTGGAGGAACTAGTGCATCAAACTCATCCCAAAGCAGTCTCAATCTCGAGAAATAAGCGGAAACAAACAAATTACCTTGGTTGAGTGTGCAAATCTCCCTGTGTAGCTGATATCCTCTAGAACCATCAACCTTATCGAATTTCTCTTTTAGGTCGGACCATACCATCGCCGCATCAGTCACGTAAACTATGCTACTGAGTAGCTCCTTCGACACTGTGTTCATAATCCATGTAAGCACAAAGGTGTTGCACTTCTCTCATTGCTCTTCCATCTCTCCACTATAGTCGTTTCTCCTGCATGTTCCTAGCAAATTGCTATTTCTACTTGTTATAATTAAAGATATTCTTCCCAATACGCGGTTGCCTCGTATCCCAAAATTCACTTATTAGATTAACCAGTTAAATTGAGATAAAATAAAATATGTTTCGTAGGTTGATCAACATGAATTGACTCCACAAGGAATAATTCTCCATCCCTGTGAGCTGTACAGAGGTGAGAATACATCCAGGCGTATTCGAAGTGTGCAAATGCAAAGGATGATTTCGCATCTTTTCAATCTGGTCTAGGGTTTCAATTGGATTTCCTCTGTTCCCGGTGACATTAGGTGAGGATTCCGTCATTGATTTTGAGCTATTATAGGATCGATTGAGCTGAATCGTGCTTTGATTCAATACTGCTCTGATACCATGAAGGAATCACTGATTCCAGATTGAAGAAGAAAAAAAAGACTTGGAGAAGAAGAAGGAATGAGAAGAAAGTATTGTGTTGTATTCTTCTCAGGAAAGTATATGTGTGTACAAGGGAAAAGAAACACCACAGTATTGTGGACCTACACACATACAATCACTATCCACATTTAATCAATAACTAATTAACTAACTAATTGGATACTAACTAACTCTAACAATCATTCTAGCCTACTCAAACATTTATTAGCTTAATTCGTCTCAACCCAACTCATTGCAACCTATTTAAAATTGGTTGATATGCACCTGAATTGATTCGAGAGAGATTTTGTAAAAATATTTTTAAAATACTTTTTTTTTAATTTGATATGTTTTATATAGTCAGAATAAAAAAATACAATTTAAGTAAGTACTAAAATATTGGAAAAGAACAAATAAAATAAGTAAAACTTAGTAAAAGTTGGATCCGGATGGGTCTTGACCCGCTTTATAACCCATTACTTAACCCGTTCTGACCCAACCCATTTTAACCCAAGTAAATTTGGGTAGGGTTGAGTCTTGACCCATTTATTGTCTAAATCCATTATGACCTGCTCAAATTTGACCCAATCAACCCAATTGTCACCCCTAATTGAACTACGAGCAGAGTAGGGTTGAGGGATTAGAGCTTCTAATGAATTTTTTAGGCCAATATTACACGTGGTAGGCTGTGAGTTTTAATCCTTAAGTAAAGAAATTTTTTCTAAACGTAAAATTATGTATAGGTGCATATTAAAATATCACAGCGTCTACTTAATTAATTATAAATAGGGGTTTCACCAACGAGTAATAACATAATATATAGGTAAATTTACTCGTAATCATAAGATCACAAATTTAAACGTATTTTTTTAAAAAAAACTCGATCAAACTATACAACATAAATTGATAAAAGAGTAATTAATACTTTAAGGAGAGTAGAGTAGAACTTTTTTTGTTATTTTAAGGATACTTTTTAGTTAGGTGGAAGCTTCAAAGCAAGAATTTTATGTGCAAAATTAGCTAGGGGAGGGAATGTATGTTGTACAAAATTCCAAATCACTTCTTTATAAACATGGTGGGCATCACTAGGCAGTACTTTTTAAGTAGAACTGGAAAATCATCGGTGGATCTTAGCTAAGATATTTGGAACTTGTTTCTTAATTATTACTCTACTTTCTGCCCAACCAAGAATATCAGAGTTGGCACCTCAACTTTCAGGAACTCTACTAAAATTAAACAGGAACCACACAAGGAATTACTGACGCTTTCTTTGGATCATTGTATTCTATTGTTTTAATGAATAAAATGTTTGAATAAATTGTATCTTTCTCATTATATAATGTCGCACATTCATAATTTCAATGATAGATCTATAAAGAATTATAGAGTATGTGGTAGAGTTACTGTAAAAAGGCAGGGTAAATGATAAAATAAAATTATTAAATAATAAATAAAGTCAAAATGAAAAGAAAATATTAAGGTAACGACGCAATCATATCAAATTCGGTCGTTACATAAAATGAGTCTTTTCATTGTTATATACATAACAATGGATTTGAACGATATGATACATTAGAATTTAAGAAACAATCGGAAAAAATATTATATTTAAACTAATAATACAACAGATAACGATGATCCAAACAAAGTGTAATATTTTACTTTTAGTCATAGTTGTTCTCAATTATGAAGTGTTGTTATGGAAATGTCACATATTTTAAGACTCTTTGATTAAAAATTCCTCCTAATTAATATTTTTTTAAGAAACATATCACTGTAAATAATTTGAGATGATAGAAATATATTTGTTCATAGTTCATTATTATTATAATTTTATTTTTTTTAAAAAAGAATCTTTACTTTAACGCGTGAGCGAACTCATCATATAGGTTTCATGAAAAGAATACACTTTTGTGTATGTGTTTGAATAATAAATTTTACAAATCTTTTTTATGTTGGCGGTGTTAATTCTTTTATTAAAATTGCTATTTCTACTTGTTATAATTAAAGATATTCTTCCCAATACGCGGTTGCCTCGTATCCCAAAATTCACTTATTAGATTAACCAGTTAAATTGAGATAAAATAAAATATGTTTGGTTGTTAACATATTGGATAGCAGATGATCAAATGAAATGGGGATAAACGAAAACAACGCATATCCCCATCATATGGTGCATGGGATTTCCTGTAAATTTTTAACTTGTATCTTCTTTTTATAATTTTTTGGGGTTCAGTTACCGGCCCAAGTATGATGATTTCGAAGCCATTTCCTTTCCTTTTCAATTTATTTTATAAACCTTAGTACAAAATACAAACAAGAAACCTTGGTAACTCCCAATTCTTTCATAAAAAGCTGTGAATTTATATACTACCCTCCTGCATATGCTTCCCTCTTCTTTTCAATGAGGGTGCATGCCCTACAACTATTTATCATTTCTCAAAAAGAAATGGTTAAAGCGATATTGAAGGGTATATGAACGTCCGTGTAGTTTAGGTCCTAAAGTAATTTTTGGAGGGAATATTTTTATATCTCTTCTCTTTCTTTTTAATATTGTCACATTCAGTAATAGGTTCAATTAATTTGAATTTGGATTTATCAAAAAGAAAGATAAGGATTTTTTAATCACCGAATCAGCTGCGTAGTTACAAAATAGCCACACTAAGTAGTTTAAGGAAATCATCATTTGTGTTAAAAATATTTATTGGATGCGCATATATTATTGATTTAATTAAAACAAAAAAGAACTAAAATTCTAAATGATATATAAGCTTGACACTCTTGACTCCATTTTTGTGTTTGGTATTTTGAATTAGAGACCTCATATCTCATCAATTATATTCGTGGATGATAAACAATATTATAAGAATTAAGTCGTATCTCTATGCCTCAACTTGTTAGCAAAATTAGTAATGTATGCAGTTGAAATATTTTTATTAGTACTTACTAGTAATGGTGATGAGTATCATAATTACCAACTATAAACCCTAGGTACTGTTGAGTTAGCATGGAATAATGACGCGTGTTAATTAACACTGAAACCAAGATTAAATAGGGGTATTGTGGATCAATTTGCACCTTACACATGAAAAGTAATTAAGCATGCCATCTACAGAGCTTAGGACATTAATTAATTTAACACACTCCTTCCAGCCATGCAGTGAATCTAGGTTAGTATAGACTCTAAATCTTTTAACTTTAATCACCATGTGATTGGCATAATTACAAAGCCTTTTCAACTTAAAAACACAAGTAGAATTGAGGTTCTCCCTTGTATTACACCTTTTGATGATTCCCAAATACTTTAATTTACGGGCTAATGCAATGTTTCTTATTTACTCCTCTTCATTTCAACTTGTCCATTATATTAAAATATTTATTCATTTTTTAATCAGAACAATATTTCTTTTTATATTCTTACTTTTAGTATTAGTTACTAACTCCTCAAATCATTTCTCAAGACCTAGTTAAACTAGCTATACATCAATTAATATGGATATATTATGATAAAATACTTATCTTGATCACTAATTTTTAAAGTTCAAAGTGATCTAATAAAAATGAATGATTTGTAACGAGAAAGCTACTGTCACAACTCACAATGCAACTTTTACGTGTCGCGTTTACAGTTGTTGCTAGTGATGTTAAAACCTTGTATCTAAAATTTACTTTATACAATTTTCTGACAGAAAATATTTCTAATGATTAGTGATAAAACTATTATGTAATATAATGGTGTCAGCTCACGTACCTTCTTTTGCTTTTTGTAGTTTATTATCAACAAACATTGGACGAATAAAGTTGATAATATACTACTATTTGTTAACACCAACAAATTAATCTCAATTTCATGAGGTTAACAACTGATCATACGAATGTCCATGTTAGACCCTCTTCTTTCTTCTAGTTAAGCTCGTACTCTCAGACAATTCGTTTTAATTTGACTCATAATTTAAGAAAATAAAAAGAATTTAAATTTTAATAATATTACGCTAAAGATATAAAAAATATCGCATAATTTCATAATTTTAAATATATCATACAAAAATGTTAGCACTACTGAATTGTTAAAAACGAAAAAGCCATTTTTAAAAAAATGAATTTATGAAAAAAAAGTAATACTCTGCTGACAAATTAAAATGGAGATTTTTTGTGTTATCTTCAGTGGGGCTTTCCATGAGGGATCCTCAGAATCACACCCCATTATTCTCTTAAATAACAATGGTGGTAGTAACACTTTTTAGTGGAATAATTGATATTTGAATTCGTTTATTATTCTTTTGTTCAAAATGAATAGTTCCTAATAATCGGAATTTGTACTTGAAAAATTGAGCTTTGATCATTTAATATCGAATAACACAACTTGTTGCTAAATAAAATGGAGTTATGTGAAAAAAGATAGCCCTAACAACTATATATATACACAATTCATTCCCATTGACAAGAAGATTTGGAATCAATTGTGGAGGAAGTCTTAATGATATAGGAATACAGAAAGTTTTAGGTAAATGGTAAAACGTAAACGTAGAGAGTAGGAAACTAAACATGGCATGGTCGGTCCATGAAACAATCATTACTTAGTTTATACACATACTAATATAAGAGGGAGAGAAATTAGTTAACCCCTTGAAATACAAGTGTATTATTTTAGTAAGCTCCAATAATTTAAAAAGCATTAACTTCCCATCTTGTGTCACATGCACCCTCCATGTTGTGATTGGGCAAACACTAGTATATATAGACCTCTCCCCTCTTCAAACAATTACAAGAGCCAAAAGAAAGAAAAAGTTGAAACTTACTTTGAAAGAGGAAAGATGTTTAGTTTTTCAGATAACAATATGTTTTCGAGGAGATTTGTTTGGGTAAATGGCCCTGTTATTGTTGGTGCCGGTCCATCAGGATTAGCTGTGGGAGCTTGTTTGAAGGAAGAAGGAGTCCCTTGTGTTATATTGGAAAGATGTGATTGTATTGCTTCTTTATGGCAAAAAAGAACTTATGATCGATTGAAACTTCACCTCCCCAAAAAATTCTGTCAATTACCCAAATTCCCATTTCCAGAACACTACCCTGAGTACCCTTCCAAGAGACAATTCATCGACTATCTCGAATCCTATGCCAGACACTTTGGTTTACGCCCACAGTTTAATGAATGTGTGGAATCTGCTAAGTACGATGAGGTTTGTCGATTGTGGAGGGTGAAGACTGTTTCAGCGGATGGGTCTGAAGTGGAGTATATTTGTCAGTGGCTTGTTGTTGCCACCGGGGAGAATGCGGAGCGAGTTGTCCCTGAAATTGATGGGCTCAACGAGTTTGGCGGTGAAATCATTCATGCTTCGGATTATAAGTCTGGGGAGAAATTCAGGGGAAAGAAAGTTGTTGTTGTTGGATGTGGAAATTCAGGCATGGAAGTCTCACTTGATCTCTGTAACCATCATGCTCAACCATCAATGGTCTGTCGTAGCGCGGTAAGTAATTAAAATACTTGTACTAAACTTTTAAATGACATGGTTTTACATTTCTAATATTTGGAATATTCAGGTTCATGTTTTGCCAAGAGAGATATTTGGGAAATCAACTTTTGAGCTGGCTATGTTGTTGATGGCATGGCTACCACTTTGGCTAGTTGACAAGATTTTACTCATTTTGGCATGGTTTATTCTTGGTAACATTGAGAAATATGGACTCAAAAGGCCATCCATTGGACCATTACAACTCAAGAACACTCAAGGAAAAACCCCTGTTCTTGACATTGGTGCTTTGGAGAAAATCAGAGCCGGGAAAGTTAAGGTTGTCCCTGGAATAAAAAAGTTTTTATGTGGCACCGTTGAACTCGTCAATGGGGAAAAACTTGAAGTTGATGCAGTGGTTCTTGCTACTGGCTACTGCAGCAATGTTCCATATTGGCTACAGGTTTGTGTTTCTATTCATTTTAAATAAAAATATAATGAAAGAGTTGACTAATAGTCTTGTTATGTTGTACAGGAAACTGAATTTTTCTCCAAGAATGGTTACCCAAAAACACAATTTCCAAACAGCTGGAAGGGAAAATCTGGGCTTTATGCGGTTGGTTTCACAAAGAGAGGGCTGGCCGGTGCTTCTGCTGATGCTATTAGAATTGCTAAAGATATTGGCAAACTACACAAAGAAGATCTTAAGCAAAAAAAACAAAAAGTTCCAACACACAGACGTTGCATCTCAACTTTTTAATTAAATTCAACAAAAAATTCCCTTCTTTTTTTTAAACTCAGGGGGAATATATTATATTAAAAGAAAGTGTAAAAAAACATATAAGCAGAAGATAGGTTTCAGCCCTCTCCAAAAAGGCCCAATTTTGCTACAGTTTGGGCGTTTTGTATTCAAGGATGTAGAGGCGATTTAGTTTCCTCTTTTTATACACACTTGTACAATCATTTCAATGCATCCACGATTATGTTTTAAAACAAATAGAGCCGAAGTCTCATTTGCAAAAATTTCTAGTATGCCCAGGTTCACCTACAACTCATTCTTCATAACGACTTACACACACTAATATATAGTTTGATTCTCTCAATAATTTTGAGAAAATGACACTTCAATTTGCCCTTTTTGTGCATACTTAGCTTAAACATAAAATATGAAGTAGTATTACAAAAGGAATATAATATACTACTACTTCTCAAGTTCCTTTCAAGTTGATGACAGCAACCACTCAGTCTTTTCGTACATATACCTACTTGGATATTGCTATATGTCCTGTTACATTTAGTTAAAAGGTTTTAACTCTAAATTACTCTCATCAAATTGTTCAATATTATCATTCACTGCACTACTTTTGCTCCATTTACGAGTATCGAAAACTTGACATGAATTATTAGTTGTCCCCAACAATTGGTACTCTTAGAATCACCCTCTACTTGACTAAGTAAACTAAATACATCCCCAATCTTGCAGCAAAAGTGAAATACACCCCTATATTCTTGCCAAATTCAGGGGTATTTTTAACACTTCTCTCAACTTTTTATCAAGATCTTCATGCTCCTATAAGAGTTTGAGACTGGTTTTTTATGTCATATGGCAGATCGAAAGTATAATTAAGTTCAGTTAGTCATGTTTTAAGGGTGTCAATAGTTCAAACATGAAACTAATAATTTGTGCTAGGTTTACGATGTTTTCAACACTTCTCTCTTGTAAATTATTGTTTTGTATTTACCCTTGCATTTGATGAGTGGACTCCGAGCATCCACATCCTTCCAAAACACAAGGTACGGAATTAGAATTGTCATTCAAGGATTCAAAAATATGAAACACATAAAGAAATCCAAGGACTACTATATATATAAAAAATAATTTTAATGATATACGAAGAACGTAATTTTTTTAACTAAAGAGAGTTTGCCTATTGACCCTATCCAACTTTGTTCTGAATTAATACACCCCCAACTTTGACTATGGTTTAAAACTGTCCTGATCAAGTTGAATCTTATCTGTGGCCAAGGGCGCAAAAACAAGGCTTTTTCTAACTGTAGGAGTAGAATTAGACCTCGAGCTACGGTAGAATTGCTCAATTTATTCCATGGAGAAATTACCTTTTTCACCGGATTAAAGTAGATTGTTTGAAAGATGATAGTATAGAAACTTAGATAATTATCTTGAAGAAATATCTAAATATTTTAAGATAGAAGACAAAGTTATTAAAATTTTCTTAAGGATATTTTATAGATGATATTTGTAGATAAAATCATAGAATGGTCTTGATTCTTGTTAGATATTTAGAAGATAATGCTATCCAGATTATTCTTGTAGATGTATCTAGAATAATATCTAGAACCATCCTTACACTAGTATAAACAAGGATGACCTTAGGCATTTGTAACCAAAACCGAAAAAATTGAATCCAATTCAAATAGTCTTCTCTCGTAACGAAGCTTGCTCTTCTTTAGTTGAATTTTTTTATCTTAATTAACGATCTTGGGCTAGCAGAAGGTCTCCAGATTATACTTTTCTTCTGCTATATTTCTCAACGTAAGTGGTGTCAGGTGTGTGTATTGACTCCAATATTTTTGAAGAAGCAGACAACACTTGAACGACATACCTGCTCAGCTGCTTGCTTAAGCTGTCGATTGATGTGTCTATTTCAGCGGTTTAATATTACTGTATTGTTTCTATGAATTATTTCTTCATATACTTCAGCTATGATTTTACAATATTATCCTTAATAAATTATTTTTTTAGTTGTTTCAACTATTTTCAATTTTGAAATATTTTTAAAAATAATAAAATTTTAATTGGCTCTCAAATTTTTGTGTAGCATAAATTGAAATAAAATAAATAACATATATTATTTAAAAATAACATAAAATGTGCTATAAAAGTCGCAGTAATAAAATCTCTAGTATTCACATGTTCACCTTAAATTGTATATGTTATTTAAGAAATAATAACTAATATAAGTATTTTATAAAAATATAAGTATATATTAATCGATATATAGTTACAGATTTTGAAAAATAATTTGGGACATAAGCAATTAATGTTGAAAGTAAAATTAAATATATTATTGTATATTTTTGATATATTAAAAATGACAAGTGAAAATAAAAATATATTTTTAAACTAATAAATAAACAACAATGACCGGAGAGAATAAATATTTATTATACATATACAATAAAATTTGACTTACAAAAGTAATTAAAGAAGTTTTTCTTTATCAAGAATGATGGGTCATATGGTATGAAGAATTTTTTTAAAACTTTTTCTTAGAAAATAATTTCCTTAAAATTAAGCTATATATATATATTAAAAAACAAGATTTCTCTGGTAATATAGAAAAAATAAATTTCATAAGTTATATTTATCACTTATTGTCTCCTAATTTCATCCCAAACATTCCATTTCAACCCAACTTAGATCTCCACGCTATAATACTGTTTGTGTAGAAAATATTTTTCATGTTTTTCTTCGTATCAAACGACATTTTGATTGGAGGTATTAGGTAGCCCTTAGATTATTTATCCACAATTTTTGCCTTGGTGATGGGATAAGTTATTCCATATATATAATAGAATAATTTATAGGATAACTTATCCCAAGTTAATTTATTCTAGGATTATTTATCCAAGGAAAACTTGTTCCCAGCCAAACGATTAAATTTTATTTTGGCATTTCTACTTAATCTTGTTTCATTTTAACCCTCTAACTCCATTTTCATCTTGCTATTTAAATATAAGATGTTGATCGTACAGATTAATAAAATTATTCACCTGTTGAGATGGGACTTCATCAAGGATCTGTGTTGAGCCCTTTTCTTTTTGTCTTAGTGATGGATGAGCTGACACAGTCTATTCAGGAGGAAGTTCCATGATGTATGCTATTTGCGAATGATATAGTACTAATCGTGTTTACAACAAATTTTAAAAGTGATAGAAAGATAATTACAATCACAATAAATATGAAGAAACATGATTTCATTGATAAGCATGTGGGTACAAATCTATTGCTCCCTTGATTCTTCTCTCATAAGATTTCTACATGATTCGAGGGCCGTTAATAGCGTATTTCTCGAACATAGGATGATTTTGACCTCCTTACATTATCATATTTTGATCTCCCTATGGATATTTGAGATACCTTTTCAAGGGAATATAATATCCTTTATATAGGCATGAATTAGGGTTTAGGGTTGAGTAGCCTCCAAGAAATCCTGACTGAAATATGACTCATCTTGTAGAGTCCTATAAAATTTTGATGTGTACAAATGCCCCCTGCTTCAAGGCTTGTCAGAGTATAGACTTAATGAAACTCAAAGATGAGGCTTGAAGTACTCGCGGTTTTGTACCTTCAGATTTGCATATTTGATTTATGAGAGAAGAGATGAAGGGCAAATTTGGTCCCACTGGGCGTGCCAGAATTGTTTACAACAAATTTTAAAAGTGATAGAAAGATAAATTGAAATCACAAATAAAATATGAAGAAATAGAAATTTTATTGATAATAATGTGAGTACAAATCTATTCCTCCTTTGATTCTTCTCTCA
This sequence comes from Solanum virginianum, assembly GCA_000787875.1. Lineage (NCBI taxonomy): Eukaryota > Viridiplantae > Streptophyta > Magnoliopsida > Solanales > Solanaceae > Solanum > Solanum virginianum. The sequence continues at coordinate 6,040 of DF367671.1, read as the reverse complement.
TAAGATTTCTTCTCCATAATTCGAGGGCCGTTAGTGGCATATTTCTCGAGCATATGATAATATATTTTGATCTCTATGGGATTTTTGAGATGTCTTTTCAAGGGAATATAATATCTTTTATATAAGGCATGAATTAGGTTTAAGGTAGAATAGCCTTCAAGAAACCCTGACTGAAATAGGACTAATTTTGTAGAGTCCTACAAAATTTGAATGTCTACAAATATCCCCTACTTCAAGGCTTGTTGAAGTGTAAACTTGATGAAACTCTAAGACGAGGCTTGAAGTACTCGCGGCTTTTAGCTTCAGATTTGCAAATTTGATTTATGAGAGAAGAGATGAAGGGCAGAATTAGTCCCACTTGGCATGCCAGAATTGTTTACAACAAATTTTAAAAGTGATAGAAAGATAAATTACAATCACAATAAATATGAAGAAACATGATTTCATTGATAAGCATTTGGGTACAAATCTGTTGTTCACTTGATTCTTCTCTAATAAGATTTCTCCATGATTCGAGGGCCGTTAGTGGCGTATTTCTCGAACATAGGATGATTTTGACCTCCTTACATCATCATATTTTGATCTCCCTATGAATATTTGAGATATCTTTTCAAGGGAGTATAATACGCTTTATATAGGCATGAATTAGGGTTTATGGTTGAGTAGCCTCCAAGAAATCCTAACTGAAATATGACTCATCTTGTAGAGTCCTACAAAATTTCGATGTTTACAAATGTCCCCTACTTCAAGGCTTGTCAAAGTGTATACTTAATGAAACTCTACGACAAGGCTTGAAGTACTCGCGGCTTTTAGCTTCAGATTTACAAATTTGATTTATGAGAGAAGACACGAAGGGCTAATTTGGTCCCACCGGGCATGCCAAAATTGTTTACAATAAATTTTAAAACTGATAGAAAGATAAATTGAAATCACAAATAAAATATGAAGAAATAGAAATTTTATTGATAATAATGTGAGTACAAATCTATTTCTCTCTTGATTCTTCTCTCATAAGATTTCTCCATGATTCGAGGATTGTTAGTGGCCTATTTATCGAACATAGGATGATTTTGACCTCTTTACATCATCATATTTTGATCTCCCTATGGATATTTGAGATGCTTTTTCAAGGAAATATAATACGGCTTTGGAATCCAAAGGTTCAAACTGAGTGAGACCAAAATAGAATACTTGAAGTGCAAGTTCAGCGTTGTGAGGGATGAAGCAGACATGGATGTAAGGCTTGTCACTCAGTCTATTCCCAAGAGAGAAAACTTTAAATATCTTGGGTCCATCATCTAGAATAGTGGCGATATCGACGATGATGTCACACATTGTGTTGGAGCAGCATGGATGAAATGAAGGCTTGCCTCTAGAGTATTATGTGATAAGAAGATACGACCTAAACTTAAAGGTAAGTCTTACAGAATGGTGGTTAAACCGTCTTTGTTGTATAGGGTGGAGTGTTGGTTAATAAAAAACTCAGATGTCCAGAAAATAAAGATCGCGGAGATGATGAGGATGTTGAGATGGATGTGTGGACATACCAAGAGTGATAAAATTAGGAATAAGACCATTCGAGAGCAGTTAAGGTGGCCCCTGTGGCTGACAAGATGAGGGAAGCAAAGATACGGTGGTTTGGATATGTGCAGCGAAGAAGCACCGATGCTCCTGTTAGGAGGTGAGAAAGGTTGGATTTAGGGGTTACACGGAGGAGTAGAGGAGACCAAAGTAGTATTAGGGGGAGGTGAGTAGACATGATATGACAAAACTTGATCTCACCGAGGATATGACCTCAGATAGAAAAGACTGGAGATCGTGAATTAGAGTAGCAGGCTAGTAGGGATAGTAGGTTAGTAGGGTTAAAGTCTTGGAATATAGAAGGGTAGTAGGATTAATCGTGTCTTTATATCCTATGTTGTCATTATCCGTCTTATATTATCATTTATTTTTCGTTATTAGTCGTTCTTCCTTATTTTTCTTTTCCTTTTTCTTTTTTCCGTATCTATTTTATTCTGATTATGAGTTTTTGAGACGAAGGTTTCCCAGAAACAACCTCTCTACCTCTATGAGATAATAGTAAGGTCTACGTACATTTTTACCCTCCCCAAACTTCACTTGTGAAATTTCACTGGATATGTTATTGGTGTATTCACCTTTTAAAACATCCTTTTAACATTAATATTCTACATTTTTATATATTGTTTGTTATTAACCTTCTTCCCCCATTTTCCCCTTCATCTAGTTTAATTATTAATTTATTTTCTTCATCTACCTCCTTTTCTATTTAACTTTTTCTATGCTAAAGATAGTATTCTCTTTATTTTAATTTATATAATTCATTCTGTTGGTACAAAAATTAAAATATTAATTATATTCTATGTTAAAAAGCTCAATAAAATGTTAAAATAATAAGTAAAGAACTAATTGAGGAGAATTGATTTATATCAAAATTTAGATTATAATTATCCAAATGATGTCAATATTTTGTTGATGCCACGTAAATTGAAAATGATGGATATATTCATAGTAACATAAACTCAATGTTTATATCAACTTGTGTTATTAGTTATTCTAACATTGTAAACAATTGAATATAGTTAATTAATAATATTGTTATATTGGATGATAAAAAAGATGAAATGAATCTGGAGTTAATTCCTTTAGCCTGAAAATTTTGTTTAGGAGTCATGTGCAATGAGTAATACCATTTGTTTATGATCATCTTATAATGGCAAGTGGCTCCTTGAGAGAATGACAAATCGAACTTATTAAGATACGAAGAATTAATTGTATCT
>DF367672.1:15804-29812 GCA_000787875.1 Solanum virginianum | reverse complement strand
GAGAAGTGATTAGACATGATATGGCGAAACTTAATCTCACAGAGGACATGACCCTAGATAGGAAGAAGTGGAGGTCGCGAATCAAAATATTAGGATACATGGGTTAGCAGGGTTAGGTAGTCAGGGGGGCTAAAGGGTTTAAATAGCAATGTGTTCTTTCTATATAGTACCTAGATAGTGGTAAGGCTGCGGACATCCACCCTCCCCAGACCCCACTTGTGAGATTTTACTGGGTATGTTGTTGTTGTTGTTGTTGGAGTAAATAAATAACCCACTAAAATTATCGTAATTTACTACTTTATTCTTTATAAATATTAGTAAATATTAATATCACTAGCTTATTGGTCTTTGTTGTTTAACCTTCAATTAACACTTCATAATGACTTTGAGTTCATAAGAAATAAACAATTTTTTGTGTTGCACTAGTATAGTTCTTTTCATGTTTGTTATTATTATTTTAATTTTATGAACATTTTGTAAAGTTGTATTATTGTCATGTTGCGTCAAATTATTAGAGAAGTCATATATATAGTTTATGTTTTCTTATTAGTTAAATTGAAAATTGAACTATTAAGGGCCAAAATTGATAATTTATAAATTGATAAAAATATTTTTTTAATATCTTATTATTTTAGTTATTGATTTAGCACATTTAAAAAGTAAAATTAATAAATTAAATCAATAATACATAAAATCAAATCAAATCGATTGAATACGGCCCCTACAGATAATGAAAGGGCATAGTGCTTCATGTGAGACTGTAAGGATCATTTTAAGTGTAAACACAAAGATAAGGGTCTATTTTGAACATTTAGGAAAATAAAGTTTAATAATGAAGCTCTCCTCTCTCTTTTTTTTTTTCGGTCAGTGTTATCTTAGTTCCAATTTGGCGGGAAAAAAAATGAGCTCGTCGGCGATTGAGCCGGAATCTCCTGACCTGGTGTGCCAGCTTGACAACGTTCAAGGCATCGTTGATGCTCTCACTTCCGTTCGCTGGAAACGCCAACAGGTTCCTTCTTTAGCTTCTTTTGCGGCAGCAAAGTACTCCTAAAATTTCTATTGGTATCAATGATTTTCTGTTTTCTCCGTCACTAACTCAAAATCACCATTAGGATGCAGTTTTGGAGCTATCGGAACACGGGATAGTGTTAATTGTTGAGGAAACCGCTTGTCTTCAGGCCAAAGTTTACTTGCAACGAGAGGTTTTGAATTTCTCAGTTTCTATTAAGTGATGTGAATTTGTAGTCATATGATAGTGAATTAGGTGTTTATTATTTTGTGTAGTTATTTGTTCGATATGAATATAACGCAGAAGGGAGGCCCCGTTTCGGAGTGAGCTTAGGGTTATTTGTTGATTGTCTGAATACATTTTCAGCTCAAGGACATTCAAGTGCAATTGAAATGCGCTATCCTGGTCCTGATATGCAGCTTCTTCTCAAGTAATTTTCCTCGGAACCTTGTTCTCTATGATTACGTTGTGGAATAGCTTTTGGCATCTCCATGCCAGTTAATCTTGATGGAAAATGCTCCAGTAGTTAATCTAGGGTTGTTTGATCAAATGCATTTTCAATTGACTAGATAGACTACAATTTTGAAATATTGACAGAGTGAATTAAGACCTATTAGCACCATGTTACAAAATCTGTATAATAATGTACATATATAGTATAGAGATTTGATAGATAATATAACTTATTTAGTTACCTTACTTTGTTTGTCCTCTCCATGTATTTATATTATTGTTCTCTTTGAATAATAGACAAGTTATTCTCTCCATGTCGTATTAATAACACACCAAAAATGTGAAGAAGAGGGGAAAATGACTCTATTGTTATTTGCCCCCACTTTCCCTATCTCCAACTTGGCATGTCAAACATTTGAAGATAATGGGTGCACCTCTTAATGTAATGTTATTCTGGAGAGGTTGTTTCCGAAAAATCCTCCACCTCTTAATGTAATGTGCATATTTAAAAAAGTTTCTTTAAAATTTCTGTATATTTATACTATTTAAGTATGATATGGTGAGTGCACTGCTTATATGCTGGATCCACCTTTGGTCTCAAGGTTATACCAACTTGCATAGGATTTTAATTAGCATAAATGTGAATTAGTGATAGAACAAGTCCTTTTTCATTCATGTGCATGGCTTTTCCAGATTATACTGTTTTCCCTTTGTATACATCTGCCATTTATTGGGTGGAAATCTAGAAAGTCCTCTATAAAGAGATAAAGTGAAATGGTAGTTGTAAATGTTTACGTAATTGATAGTTTTACCATTAACTCAATGTTGATGCATCACATTCTTTACAAGGTTTGTTATATGTGTTATCCTTCCCTTGACTGATAGAAGAGTTATGCAGAATCTAGGAAGCAAATCATTTTATCTTTAGGCACATTTTTACTTATTCTCAAGCCTTCTTTCACTGGATGGAGCACCATTGACTAGCTTTAAAGTTATGTAACCTATTTTTCTAATTCCGGGATTAGGTCTGTTGAATCTTCAGATTCTTGTATTTATGCGGAAATCAGAACCAGGATTCCTGATACAATATCATGGGACTACAATTTTGAACCTGCTGGAAGTACTCCTCTCAGTTTTACTGTGAAGGTAAACGTTCTCTTTGGCAGCAATTACAGATAGTAGATCCAGGTATATGGTCATTGGTGACCACCAGCTCTACAAAACGCATGTGTCTGTATGCTTCAAATCTTATGCTTTCACACCCGACATGATGGACTAAAGAATATATACTAATCATAAGTCGCTTAGAGGAGCTCGCTCTGGTTTCTTAATCTTCACTGAAAATTGAAATTCTGCAATTATTCTTTTGTTTAGTCTTGGGAAATAAATGCTATCTATCAGGTTAGTGAGTATATCAAGCTGAGTGAGTGAATCTGATTTTAGGCAGGCTTTGTTTGATGTTTGTTCTAGAGCTTGGCTTCAGTTTCTTCCCGTCTTATACATTTTAATGTCTGGTCCATATTCAAGCAAAAGTATATGTTCTTTCTTATAGGACTGTCCAACAGGTGTTATTTCATTATTATTCTACTCTTTTATCATTTGACGGAAGGTCGAAGGGAAACTTCCATGTGGAAACTTGTCAAATATCCGAAAATGTTTTAGGTAGTATTGCATCCAAACTTCCATTTTGTGATAGATTGGTTATTCCAATACTTTGACATGCAACTTAAACCTCTTTTGTTGCATGAGGAAGAGTTCACTACATGGTTTGCACGCCATAAATGGGCTATTTTTGATGGTTTTGTTTTATTTCAGGCCTTGAGTGCTAGGTTATTGTAAGCAGTAAAAAAATCCACAGACAAATTCCCTGATTTTTATATGTTGAACGATCAATATTAGATGGTTTTGGTTGGTAAAATTAGAAACCGTTATCTTTCAGAATTCCTGGCTTAAAACACCATTACATTTAATTGATTGTGGATGGCCTAGGCAAAATGTAAATTTGGAGTGAGAAGTTTCTTTGCATTTGTCTAGTTGTGAAATTGGGAACACCTGAACAGGTGGTTACTTAAGTATCATGGATTCAGCTCAGTCTGCTAGTGTACACTGCACACACTATCAAACTAACCCCACTTCCAGTTTCTTGTTCTACATAAATTTAAAATTGAAATTAAGGTGTAGTATCTTAACGGCATTTGATTAGTTGAGTCGTGTATGAGAAGTCATCTGTTTCTATCTGGTTTGCCTCTTTCAGGAGGCTCCATCTGGAAATGTAACCTAATTTTCTGCTATTATATATTGTGGACTTCATGTGCCTGATACTGAAACAAAATATGTCAATGAATGATGCCCCAGAAGCAGCTGCTTGGGTTCAAAACTATTGTTTCCTAGGGTAGTGCTCCATTCATCTGTTTTCCTTTCCATATTCTCTCTTATATTTGTTCAAAAAGGAGAGAAAGGGACAGAAAGGTTGGTTAATAGTGAGTGAGATATAGAAGAGAATTGAAGGAGACCAATTTTATTTCTTTGTTTGGTTCAAGGGGATTTGGAGAGGGAAGTAAAGTTGTATTTGTCGCCTTTCTCTCGAAGTAAAGGTGTACTCTTCTTCTATGCTTTTGAAGTTAAACAAGTAGCCCCAGAAGTAAAACTTGTTTTGTTCCTCCTTTCACCTTCCTTGTGCTTCTAAATGGTAAAAGCAAAAGTCAAAAACAAAATTTAGAAGTTTCATTAATTTTGTCAATTGTTGGCTTTTTGGTACTTCAAGTCCCATGAGTAGAGCCTAAGCAACCTTTCTGAAGTTACCATCACATTTTTGTAAGTATAAAGTGCAGTGAATTCATACATGAAATGTATTTTCTGTCCTTCATTCTATGATGAAGTTGATAGCAAAAAGGATTGTGATTGCTTGAAGTCTCATTCCTTTACCATTGAGCTAATTATCTCCATATCTTTGGTTCAATTGATAGTCTGCAGCTCTAAAGGAAGCCATTGATGACCTTGAGTGGCCAGGATCAAGCATTCATCTAATCCTACAGCCTACACCGCCATCGGTTACCTTTAGGGGTGAAGGCCATGGTGACTTACAGGTAAGGGTTGACCTGGCATTTCAGTAGCATTCTATTCCCATGTTCTCTACCCTCAGTTGTTTTTACATTCTTTTTTGCAGATAGACTTTATGTGTTATGCAAACACCGATCTTCTGGTTGCATTTCATTGTGATCGTGAAGTCTCTCACAGGTTTCTCTCCTGACAGTGTGTGAAATAAGAAGCCACATGCTTTATATTAGTGGTAGACTGTTTGATTTGATCAAGACCTTGACATGGGCAGGTATAAATACAAATTTCTCCGTGCTACAACCTCAAACATACCCAGCAGTGTCATCCGGGATAATCGAGGAAGTAAGCTGACCATTGGTAGAGGTGGAATGCTCAAAGTTCAGCATCTGGTCTCAGTTGCAAAACCAGCAATACCACACCCACATGCAGATTCTGCTGGCTATCAGCAACCCAGCCGTATTGCTTATATTGAATTCTTTGTCAAGCCAGAGGTAGATGAAGCCGGTGCGAATGATACATAGACGATATGAGGTTCTTGCTTAACAAAGTTAGTTGCTAAATGTTCATGTTAAAGGGGAGATTAGCAGCTAGATTTAAACCTTTGCCATTAAATACCTTACATGTACTTTAATTTATCAGTGTTAGGATATGGAGTGGAGCTGTTGCTCTTAACCAAGTACTAGTGATCTGCTTTACATGTTTATGACGACCAATGTACTGTCAGAAATCAGAAGATATTGTTCTAATATTGGTAAAAATATAATTTGAAACAATTAACTAAACACAAATTGCTCGTTTTAAGAGAAGCAGAAAAAACAGTTTTCAGTAGCCATCTCTTTTGCAAGAAAACATAGTTTGTATGCAAACAAATGCACATAATTCTACCAGGAAAGTGGAATAATGAAATAGTCAAAAAAAACAAAAGAATTAGGACCGAATATTTCGGGTTTTGAACCCGACGTGAATCGAACACGCAACCTTCTGATCTGGAGTCAGACGCGCTACCATTGCGCCACGGATCCCATGCTGGTTGTACATATGATTAATTAAATTTATTAGTATATCATGGCAGATTTAAATTTAGATTTTTATACTGATTATTTTAAGGCTTAATTAAATTTATTTATATTTTCAAGTTTTTCTATTACTTGTCTAAAAGTTTATGGTTATTGTATATGTATATTGAAAAATTAAAGAATTAGAAGCAGAACTTAGAAAAAAAGGAATGAGGAAGTACAAAAAGCTCTATAATAATTCGCATTATCATTCTTTCAGTTTCTAAATTCCGATCCATTTTAATAATTATTAATTAAACCTGAATCTCAAATAAAATTCTTAAATACTTTACTCGACCTAATAATCTCAATTAGATGATCCTATTTATCACTTCTAGCATATAGGACCTTATGGAATCAACATGATTCACAACAATCAAGTTTTTCTCTTCCATAGTTTGAATGCATAAAAGTTTGTAGATGTCATTTCATAGCATCTTTTTAGAAGAAAATAAAGTTAGAATTAGAACTTGTTTGAACTGGCTTATTTAAATATTTTTTAGTTCAATCTCTTCTCATCAAAGGATTTCTAACATATATGAAGAAGTGTGGTTCGTTTGAAAAATTCCTACCTCTCTATCTATTTCTTTTGTATTGTTTAAATAAAAATAAAAAATATTTTAAAGCCGAAACAAACAAAATACACCAAAAGTTAGAAATCTTAACTTAGCTAAACATGCCCTTATAATTTTAGTTCCAACAGAAAAGTGGAAACCTGAAATGGCCAGTAAAAAGTTGGAAAAAGAATAGCGACCGAAATGTTTCGGGGCTTTGAACCCGACGTGAATCGAACACGCAACCTTCTGATCTGGAGTCAGACGCGCTACCATTGCGCCACGGATCCCTGTTGTGTAAAGGCGGTTAATAGAATTTAAATAATATTAAAAGATTAGGCTAATATTATACTAGATTATCATTTTGCATGTTACATTTCTTCTCATGATCAATTATCAGAGAGAGAGAGAGAGAAGAATAAAATTTAGGCAATGTTCATGGTAGAGTTTTGTAATTATTACATCTCATTTTTCTTTTATTATTTTGCAACAAATTAATAGGCATATATATTTTATAATAACAAAGAGAGTGTTACCAATACTCTATGCTGCATACAAATACAAAAGGAAAAATATAGAAAAAAATGTATGAACTTGTTTCTTTATACAATGGCATAAAATATGACAGATCAGACAATCAAGTCATTAACATATTTTATCAATCTTCAAGTTATGATACATTGCCAATAGTAATTTTGCATTTCATATTTTTGTTACGAAGCTAGGTGCGATTAAGCCATTCTTCATGACATATAACTTAAATCCATTTTGTTAATGCGTTCAAATTATAGGAAAACTTGTCGGTGCATCTGAATAATATATAGTGCATAAGAACAACGTGGAGGTACAAAATAAATTAATACATAGTCTCCCCCAAAAAAATTTGAATGGGGTCTCTAAATATAATAAAAAAAAGTACCAATTGAAATTAATACTTGGAAAGATACCACTTTGGTAATAAAAGAGAAGTTCTTCATTCAAATAATATGTATATAAAAATATTCACATGTATTGGAGCGCTATTCAAATATCCACATGGGTTCCATTATTATTCAAGGATATTATAATAAGTTGATGATGAAAGTAAACACATTCAATTGAAAGAGGGAAAAAAAGGTCATATGTAAAGGATTTCAACTATTTTTCGCTTATTCGGTACCTACATTGAAACTTGATTAAATTTTGATTCAGACTGAAAAACACTCCATAACAAAAATAATTTCATATCTAACAGAACTCAAACTTGAGACTTCTAATTAAATATGAATGAATATCTGATACTCCACTTTCATGTCCTCCCTCCTAGAACTTCCATATTGGAAAGGCCCATAAAGATTTCCCCACATGAATAAACATTAACTAATCCTAACAAAATCAAAGGGGTTCGAAGTGGCATCTCAAACTAGCTAGCTATAAATAGATGCCTATCATATCCAATATTTTCACACTAAAATCATTCAAATTCCCAATGTCGTCCTCTATCTCCTATCTCTTCCACTTTTATTTTCTTCTCATTATATCAACTTGTCTAGCTCAAACCAATTTCAAGCCTAAAACACTCTTCCTTGCAGTGAAAAAAGACCCTTCATCTCTCCAATACATCACCCAAATTCACCAACGAACACCTCTAGTCCCTGTTAAACTCGCCATCCACGTTGGTAGCGAAAACCTATGGGTGGATTGCGAAACGGACTTCAAAAGCTCAACGTACAAGTCCGCTCATTGCGATTCAAGGCAATGTAATCTCGCGAGATCAACAGCTTGCGGAGATTGTAAAACCAAAAATAATGCGATCCGGCCTGGTTGCAACAACAATGCGTGCTATAACATTGTATCTAACCCGGCTATGAATACTTTCTATACTGGTGGTGAAATCGCGGAGGATGTTTTGACAATTCAATCCATTAACGGATCCAGTCCGGGTCCTGAATCTCGCGGACCTGTTGTAACTATTCCCAAATTTATCTTCAGCTGCTCTCTTTCCTATTTAACCGAAAATCTCGGCAAAGATGTTAAGGGAATGATTGGATTTGGCCAGCAAAGTCCAGTTTCGTTTGTCACTCAACTTGCATCAGCTTTCAAATTCAGCAGACGATTTGCTATTTGCTTGAGCTCATCAACTGACCAAAACGGAATAATTTTCATTGGCAATAGGCGTTACATCTTTGCACTTGGGTTTGACGCTTCTCGAGATCTTATCTACACACCTATTATAACCCACCCCAATTTTTTTATCAATAATCGCGCCTCACCAGAGTATTATATTCAAGTTTCTTCCATTAGAATTAACGGAAAAAACTTGCCATTGAACAAAACATTGCTCTCATTGGGCGAAGACAATGAAGGCGGGACGAGAATCAGCACGGCTGTTCCTTACACTGTATTCGAGCCTTCTATTTACAATGTTGTGAGTAAAGCTTTTATTAGTGAAATGCCGAAAGATGTGAAGACTGTACTCGCAGTGCCACCTTTTAAAACTTGTTTCGATTCGACATATGTTGGTATGTCACGCCTCGGATACAATGCACCTGAAATTAATATCGTATTGCACAAGCCAAATGTGCATTGGACAATTTCTGGAGCGAATTCGTTGGTGAAAGTTAGCGAGCGCGTCGTATGTCTAGCGTTTGTTGAACGAAATCAAACGTTTGGACAAGCGATTGTGGTCGGTGGGTTTCAAATGCAGGACAATCTTGTGGAGTTTGATCTGGCTAGGAGAAGAATTGGGTTTAGTAACTCGCTATTTTTCCATCAGACTACGTGTTCGAATCAATTCTATACTTGGGGAAATTAAGGGTCGTTTTATTTCTTTAAAAAAAATAATAATATTGCTGAATAACATCTTCATATTCTTATCAAAGAAAGTTGTACTCATGTGATCGTCTCAAATTATTTATTGTATTTCTCTTTTACACGTCTCTTCAGAAAATATTAGTAACTATTATGAACCATCATCATTATTGTGCCAATTACGACAATCAATCATCATCATTACTAGATATATGTTATGTGATGCTGAATAACATCTTCATATTCTTATCAAAGAAAGTTGTACTCATGTGACCGTCTTAAATTATTTATTGTATTTCTTTTTTACACATCTTTTCAGAAAATATTAGTAACTATTATGAAATCATCATTATTGTGTCAATTACGACAATCAATCATCATCATCACTAGCGAGTTACAATCATTACTACAACGATCACCAATTGACACTCACTACCACTATTAATTACAATTTTATTACTACCATAATTATCAATCGTTACACCACTATCATCATTTAATAACTATCATCAATCAACATTACCATTAATACTAAACCACCATTATTGTTGTGTCAATTAGCACAATCAATCATCACCGTTACTAGCCATGAGTTACAATCATTACCATAACGATCGTCGATGGACACTCGCTAAAAACAATCACCATTACCATCCATTACAATATATCTCCAATAACTCTTATTATTCACCAATCTCTACCACTACTAATTACAATTCTATTATCCACCATAATCTCCAATCACTGCACCATTATCTGCATCATTTAATAACTATTATCAATCAACATTGCCACTAGCGATCATGGTACAATTACCATCATCAACTAACATCGACATTCACAAACAATCAACCATTATCACTAGCCATCATCACCATCATAGTTTCCAACAACCACCATATAACTTGTTAAAAAGTTTTGTTATAACAAGCAAGGTCTAATATATATTATTCAAGATACAAAATTCATTTCTCTGCAGGAAAACATAGTTTGTATATAGTCGGGAGAAAATTGGAATAATGAAATTAAGAACAAAAGAATTGGGACCGAAATGTTTCGGGGCTTTGAACCCGACGTGAATCGAACACGCAACCTTCTGATCTGGAGTCAGACGCGCTACGCCACGGATCCCTGTTGTACAGAAAACCTAACTGCATTTATATAGTATATTTAATTTAAGAGTTTAAATTATATGCTCCGTTAGTGGACAAGATTTTCTACACCATCAGGTAATTTTAAAGATAATTATTATAATTTTTTCTTGTAATATTTATACATTTTGAAAAGAATATAACTTAGAGAAACATTAAAGGTAATTTGAATCCTAATTATACTGTAATCCAAATTTCTTCCTAATTTTTAGATTTTTTCCTTTCTTAATTTGAATCCAAATTATACTCTCTTTTTCTCGTAGGTATTATATGGCAATGGTAAAATGACGATGTTGTGATTCTTGTCTTTTCTTTTTATTTTTATTCCTTTCATCTTTCTTAAATTGTTCTGTTCATCTTTCATTTTATTTCAAAAAAACATAATTTATGACATTTATATTTATAATAATAATAATAATTCTAATAAAATATATAATCAAAAAGAAGATTTGAAAGAGATGGAAGATGTAGGTTGTTGTTCAGAAGATTTTGCGTCTTCTATGAAAAATACAGCAATAGAAAAATGAAATGAATACTTAAAAAATACTAATAAATCCTAGAACCAATAAACAAAATTAAAATATATCTAAAAAGATCGGCTTTGATTGTAGATATAAAAATGCAATTGTTATATATTGAAAAAAGGAATGCACAAAAAGACTACATAGTGAAAGAGAAATAAATGGATATATATACTTGTAGAATAATTTAAAAAAAAGATAATTATATTATAGTAGAAGAAGTCAATAAAAAAAAACTGAATTATTTGCCAAAGAGAAAGAGAAAAAATGAAACGGAGAGAAGTAGAGAAGAAAGAGAAAAACATAGTAGTTGTGTTTTTATTTAAAAAAATATAAATAAATAAATATTATAAAGAAATACTACTTGATAACCTGCAATAGCAGATCAATATTACGTGATGATATAAAAATTTTATACATTGATAGTACACCAAAATTAAACTCTTAATTTTAATACAGGATACTCATCTATTGATAAAAAATAATTTGGATTGTTTAAGAGTTTAACTCTATGAAGAATAACCTTCTAATTCATGCGTTATACATATTGCAGAAATGCTGCCAAAGAGAATAGATGCTCAGAGAGATGCCTCAACCCCAGCTGCTGAGAACTAATGTCAAACCAACTACTTATTCTAGTAAGAAGAGCTTTTTGCATTCAAAAGAAAATAGCTTTGGTAATGATATACTTTTCATTTTTTCAGAAGATTCTCGTTTGAATTTTGGTCATAATTAATCTTGGTTAGTATTTTATTTTTTTTATAAATATTTATTCATATTATATGTACACTTACTAAATTAGGATAAAATTAATTATTTTTTTAATTTTATTATCACCATTAATTATTGTATTAATGATTTTTTCTAACTTAATTTAATGTGCATTGATATAAATAAAGGATAAAATGGTAAACTTTACTAGTGCATTACTGATTTCTTAATAACCGCATAAAATGGAAAGTAACCATATATATAATATGGGACAGAGAGAGTATATAACTTAGAACCAGTTTTGCTTAGCTTAAAAGTTGGTTAAATATGTCTTTAAACTCTTTTTAACTTATAAAAGTGTTTTGATAATTTTCAAAATAGCTTAAAAAAAGTTAAAATTTGCTTAAAATAAGTCATTCCAGCCTCTCGTTACTCTCTCTGTTTTCTAGAAATGAAGCTGGTTGTTAGCGATTTCATTTCCCCTCATCTTTTCTTGTATTTCTTGTTGTGTTCTTTAACCTCATATATCGCACAAACCTGTTCCATATGCTTGTTCTGTTGGTCTGATTGTCAGGTTTAATTTATATTTGCTTCTCTTTATTGTTCTAAACTGGTAACCTGGTAATATCTTGGTTTTGATATAGTCATTTTGCCTTCTGCTCAGCTGTTCTTAGAACTGGTCATGTTTGCCTTATGTTGCTATCATACTTGTATTGGATATGCTTCAAGAAATCGATTAAAATAGGTCATCTCATTTGCTTCACATGTTCAACCTTCTTTTTCTCATATTTATTTGCATCAATTTTCAATCTTGAATGAGTGTGTGACTTGCTCCAACAACTTGTGGTTCATCTTTGCTTTAGTGTGTACTAAGATGCCTCTGTTTTGAGGTGTTGAATCATTAACCTGTCAAGCTTACATCTTGGCATCTCAAATCAGTTTTGATTCCTTTCCAACACAAAAAATGAGTCTGACTTTAGCATATGTCGAAGCTTTGATCTGTATTATCATAGGTTTGTCCACATTTTGGGTTTGTTTAGGGTATTGTTAGTCATCTTTGTCTCAAACTTTAATGTTTCATTTTTACTTGTTATGAATTGAAAGAATGCAGAAAATATGGGTCTGTTTGCATTACTCTATTCTGGTCTAGCAAGAGAGGAGTGCATTTGGTCACTGTCATGTTCCCTTTTGTCTGATTTAGGTTGTTTTTCTGTCGAGATTGTTGACGGAGTCAACTTTGTCCTTTTAGTATAAGCATGTATGGTTGAGACTTTGTTGTTCTAATCCCATTTGGTTCCATTATCTTGTTGAGGAAAGATGTGTTTGAATATTTGTTTTAATTTACTTAGTGAGTCCTACTTATATATGTACATCGTTATGGTTATAATGGTTTTATATCCTTCCTGCATGCTATTAAATTGTGGAGAGTTCGTCTTCCTTTCTCTTTTGATAATAGTGATCTTTGTTTTCATTTCACATTCACTGCAATGGTTTTCTTCCTCTATATGTTCTTACTCCCCGTCGATTCTATTTGTTTATGGCTAATTTTGTCTTTTGTTTGCTGTATAAATCTTGATCCGAGTTCATCATATCTATATTTTATTTACATAAAAGACAGTCAAAAGTCATTGAAAGTATACACCGACTATATACTATAGCTTGCCAAAAATGATTGAAAGTATATATCGACTGAGTCATGGAGGCCCAAATCTCGATATTTCCTCGGGTCATTTGGACGCAAGTATGTGAAGTTTGGAAAGGGAAGCTAATATACAGGTTTGGAGGGTGTATTACAGGCGAAAAGGAGACTGGTTACAGCTTAGATGCAGAAGAATTAGCGTATATACACTGATATACGGTGATAAACACTCAACATACACTAAATATATACCACAGAAAATGGGTCAAGCCCAAGGAGTAGCAGCTGGGAAAATTCTGATGGGCCAGACAGGCCCAAAACTTAGAAATTAGGACATGCCTGTTGAATTGGGCCTGCCAAAGCCCAATTTGATTTTTATTCCCTATTTATTATATATTTTGAATGATACTTGTTATTTTGATACTAACTTTAAAATTTTGTTTGTATTATTATTTGTTATTAATCTAATTGTTCCCCTAATATTGTCTCCATTTATGTTAATTTTTATTATTAATGATTCTCTTAGTGTTCGAATTATTTATACAATTTATTTTGGTAAATTTTTGGTCAAAGTGTTAGTTAATTTTGAAACTTAGTCAACTCTTTCAAATTTAGTCAACTTTGTCAAAACTCAGTCGATTTTTGCAAACATAGTCAATTTTTTAAAACCTAGTCAATTTTTCAAAATTAGCATTTTTTAAAACCTAGTCAATTTTTCAAACTTAGCATTTTTTCAAACTTAGTCAATTCTTTCAAATTTAGTCAATATTTTGTAAACTTAGTTAATTTTGCAAATTTACTCAACTTTTCAAACTTAGCCAAATTTTAAAATTTAGTCATCCGATTTTAGTCAAACTTCCTAATCGTCGATCAATTGTGAGTTAGTGGTCATTTTGAGTGAATAATTTCTTCTTGAGATGGAAATTGAACCCTTACCCATCTCTCAAAAATTTTAAAACTTTTCTGTTAGGTTTTAAAATTGAATTTAGGTTTCTTAATTTTTCTTAAAATTAAGTAGCGGCTCTTTAATTTTTGGAAATTTGATTTGTACTTAAATTAATTAAGTAT
>DF367676.1:4254-18958 GCA_000787875.1 Solanum virginianum | reverse complement strand
CCCCACTATATATGAGCTTTTGTGTATTTCATGCATCATTGATTTTATTGCATGCTGTATACTATATCTCTTGCTATATATCTCCTTCTATATTATGTGCCCTTGTCATCTAACATTGAATACAGGTTTGGTAAGTCATATGCATAGCATCCCGCATACTTAGTACATTCAAACGTACTAAAACATACTTTTGCCTACATGATCTCACCATGTAGGGACCGAGGAGTACATTCATCCATCGTACGATGTCTAGCTCGGATCTCAGGTTTTATTTGTTGTGGTGAGTCCTATTTTCCAAGGACAAACCACTGTCCCTCTACCTCTGGTGTTATGCTTATTTTATCACTTTGAGGGTGAGCCTGGGGTATGTCTTGGCCCCCGACCTATCTTATGAATAGAGACATTGTTGAACATCTTGTAAACTCCTTTATAATTACATGTTGTGTGTTATGATTAGAGATTGTGCTATGGCTTTGGCTACCTAATGGTTATCATTATGTTAGGCCTCAAAGTCTAAGTCATAGCTTGATTGGAGGTTTGATTATGGTATGCGCTATCTAATGGTTATCATTATGTGATTGGGTTGCAAGCTTATGAAATGTTTCTATGTTATGTTGTGAAAGATCCTAAGTCTCGAATTTCCCTCTTAATGTGAGTCATACTTACCCACCCCTTAGTACTTATGTGCTACGTGCCTTGTGAACCCATGTTCTCCCATTCCTAATGATATCCCCATAGCATGAGTCCTATTCTCCCATCCTTTAGACTTAGGTGTTTACTTTTGGTTGCACTTCTAAACTGATGATGTGAATATATATACTATGAGGCTTGTTTTAGGACTCTCGGGTTCCCATACGCAATGTCACTCCTAGGCCCTAGGCTCGGGTCATGAAATCCCAAGTCCTTACTGCCCCTATAGCGTGAGTCATATTTATTCACCCCTTAGACTTTATTTGTTATATTATACATGCTAATCCTCTTTCCGATAACATCCTCATAGTGTGAGTCCAAAAGTCCCGCTTCCCCTAGAATTATTTGTTACTTGCTTATTGTTTATTTATGCTTGTTAGAATCTGTATTTTTGTTCATTGGAACCATTACGAAATTTAGGACTAATGTGACATTATTGGAAAATTTGGGACTAAAGTGGCATTATTGGAGAGTTAAGGACCAACTTGACATTATTGGAAAATTTGGGATCAAAGTGGTATTATTGGAAAATTTGGGACTAAAGTGGAAATTTTTACACTTGGGGTCTAAAAGAATACTTGTGGGACCCACTTGAAATTTGTTGGGTTTTAATTGGAACAAGTGTGGTGTGGGTCCCACACACTTGGCAAGCTTTGTATGTACTGAAGGAAGTTATTCTCTAATAATTATAAAAGTATAAATGTCCATAAACTTTGATAAATGCTACGTCCACGGGCAGAGAAGAGATAGTCTATTGATTTAAGGAGTTATCAGAATACAGTTTTTCCACCAGCTAGGTTACAAAGTGTGTGTATATAGATATATATATATATATATATATATATATATATATATATATATATATATATATATCATAACTTACAAGATTATCTACACATTATCTCTACATTTCTACACTTAACAAAAAAAAAATCAACACCTTGAAGACCAAAGAGCTCTCGGCCTAGCTCTTGGTTTTTCATAATTCTTGTTTCTTCCCTTCCAAATCATTTTGATGTAACAAACCATCTATCTTGAGTCCCCTTGGTAGCTTGAAAGGGTTATTTGAGCAAGAAAACCTCTTTTTCTTCACTTTGGCAACCCTAGCTCATTCAAGGAATTGAGTGGAAAAGGTATGATTTAATCTTGTTTTATGTGTTATGAAGGTTGTATATATTTTGTATTAATGTTTAGTTAGTGTATTATGATCATGTTGGAGTAAAGAAAGTGATGGAAATCATTTTTTGGGTATATAGGTAGCATGTTGGCCGAATTGGGTTTATGTATGTAGTATAATATTATATTGTGTTGGAAATATGCATTTGGTGTTTGGTTGGTATAATATGATGTTTG
Organism: Solanum virginianum; assembly: GCA_000787875.1. Taxonomy (NCBI): domain Eukaryota; kingdom Viridiplantae; phylum Streptophyta; class Magnoliopsida; order Solanales; family Solanaceae; genus Solanum; species Solanum virginianum. The sequence continues at coordinate 16,915 of DF367676.1, read as the reverse complement.
GAAGGTAAAAGAATGCTTGGACACCATCTAAATGTTTAAAAAAAAGTATGCTGTCCAGTTTTTGTAAGGGTGCTAAATGATAAAATTTAGTGTAATTTGTTGATGCAAAGGCATTGAAAATGATTGTTGGTGTTGTTGTTGTTGTTGACTAATTTGAGCCGAGTTGATTCTCGGGGCAACCTACTTTTAAGGGAAAGTGCTGCAGTGTACGGTCCGTATTCATTCCTTGGCACTCTTATGTTTGTAAAGTTTGTAAATTGTAAGATTATGGAAAATTTAATAAATTTGAAGGAATTTATTCTCTATTGATTTTAAATTTCAAACGTCCGTAATTTTTGATAAAATGCTTGGATTGCTTCAAAAATTATTTTGAAATTTCTCGTAGGAATTTATATAGCTTAGGATAAGTATGTAAAGTATCTTCTTTCTTTTGACATGATTTAGTTAAACATAGATTACGTTATGAACCTCAAAGGAACCTATTCTTGCACTCCGGGCTAATGTTTGATTTATATTAGTTCTTTGGCATCCTTATGATACTTGGTAAAAGACTAGACTCCTATGTCCTTGGAATTTATAAGCTTGTAAGAAAATGCTACATTTGAGAAGTTTTGGAAAACTTATGCTTTAATGGTTTGAAAACAATAAAGGTCCGTAACTTTTGATAGGAAGCCTGGATTGCCTTGAAAATTATTTTGAAAATGCTTTGTAGTAGTTGCATTATCCAGGACGAGTATGTTCCTCCTAATTTGGGCTAGTTCAGGTTTCCATCGGCTATAGGTCCCGCGGTGCCCTTTTATGCAGTTTTAGAAGCTTTTGAAAGAATTTGTAATAATTAGTATTCTGATTTAGAATATAATTATTGTACTCATCGTTTGGATTTGTGATACTGATTGTATGCCTTATGATATGCTCCGATGTTGTACTGTGCTGGAGGATGGGTACAGGGATGGCAACACGTAACACCTTACTCACTTTCTGGGTTGTGATATATGATCGATGGGTACAGGGACGACGATACGTAGCGCCTAGCTCATCGGTGGGGTAAGTACGAACGGCGATGCATAGCGCCTGGCTCACTTGTGTGCTATGTTATGTTTAGGTGGGTGCGGGGACGGCGATGCGTAGCGCCCGACTCGCTCACGTGGGTACAGGGACGGCGGTACGTAGCGTCTGGTTCACTTGTGTGGTATGCTATGTTTGCAGTGAGTACAGGGATGGCGATACGTAGCGCCTGACTCACTTATCATATGTTTGATATGTGGTATGTGACAACTTTTGATGTTGTGCAGTGCGATGGCGCCGTAAATTTGTAGGCATGATTTGCAGACTAGGATAAACGATTTGTATTTTGGAAAGTAAGCATTTTGATATTTTAGTTACGCATCTGGTATATCGAAGAGTAAGCATTTTAGTACTTTGGATATGCATCAGCTTATTATGATTTTTGCTTCATTTATTACTCTGATTTATATTTTGAAATATTCTGCTTTACATAGTCGGTACGTATTCCGTACTGACCTCCTTTCCTTTGGGGGCTGCGTTTCATGCCCGCAGGTATCGACGTACAGATTAGTGATCCTCTAGCTTAGGATCCCGACCTGTTGTCTGAAGAGCTCCTCTTGCTTCGGAGCCTACATTTGGTAGATACATTTGTTTATTATGTTGCATCTACGTTATTCGAGGGTACACCAGAGCCCTGTCCTGTCCTATGATTCTGACAGTTTTGTTTAGAGGTCTGTGGATACATACACGTGTGGGTTGCGCCCAATTTGTATGATTAGCCATGTATTCTGGAAAAAATATAACAAGACATCTGTTTGTAATCCGGTTTAGTATTTGCATTTGGGTGCCCAATCCGGGCACTAGTCGCGGCCCATGGGGTTGGGTCGTGATAATGCTTCCACAAATCAAGGATGTGCTATGCATGCTTAAGAAGACTTGTTTGGAGTCCCTTTGGGTTCCTCATTCGCCGTGTCACATCTAGGCCCTAGGCTTGGGTTGTGAAAAGCATACTTTGAAGAACCAAAATGTTCTTAAAACAAATGAATTTTCTTGTGTTTCTTATTCTCAAGGAAAATTGGTTATTAAACCATCAACAACTAGGGTTAGGGTGGAATCCCCTATATTTCTGAAACGGATACAAGGTGATATAGATGGGCTTATTCACCCTACATGTAGACTATTTAAATATTATATGATCTTGATAGACGCATCTACAAGATGGTGACATGTGTGCATATTTTCAACACGCAATATGGCCTTTGTGAGGTTTCTGGCTCAAATAATTAAGAGCACAATTTCCAGATTATACAATAAAGACAATTCGTCTTGATAATGCTGATGAGTTTACATCTCAGGCGTTTAATGATGTATTGTTTGTCCATTGGGATAACGATTGAGCATCATGTTGCTCATTTTTATACTCAAAATGGTCTAGTAGAGTCATTGATTAAACGTCTTCAATTGGAAGCTAGACCATCATGATGAGGACAAGATTGTTTGTTTCAATGTTGGGGTATGCTATTTTTCATGCAACAACACTTGTGCGCATTAGGCCAACCAGTTATCTGAAAGTGCAAGAGGGGGAAGGGGGTGAATTGAATTTTCTTCCTTTTGTTTGACTTAAGCCTGTATTCAAATAGTCAACTTATATATGAGATAGTCAACTAATTAAAATAGATATATAATTATGCAGAAAAGTAAAGTACGTAAAAGGAAAATTCAACACCAAATTTTTTATACTGGTTCAGATTCAATGTGAATTCAAGGTCTAGTCCCCTTGGGTTGAAAGGAATATCTCTTTAAGACTTTAATAGTGCGATGGTTACAAGAATTAGAACTAAAAACTAATCTCAGATTTTCTTCTTTTTTTTTATTTTTCTTTTTCTTTTGATACAGTCCTCTCTTTCTATTTCTTCTTCTTTTTCTCTCTTTTTCTTTCACAGTAACTAGTCTAAAGATTACAATAATTTTTTAAAGATGAAGAGCTTTTAAAGAATTGTTTGAAATGCAGTAGGCTTGTATCAGTTGTGAGATATTCAGATGCCTCCTTTATGTTGAAGAGACGACATCCCAAGGGATTTAATCCTTGGATTGAGGCAGTGATGGATCCTCTTTCCAAGAATAAGGGTAAGGCAAAGGATTGACAATCTTCATGCAATCTCCTAGATTCTGCGTAGATCCTTTCTGTAATCTTCCTGATTCCTCTTGATTTTCTAGATTCTTTTTGATTTATAATCTTCTTGAATATTTGCACTGGCAGATTGATCTTGATTAATTTCTCTTGATTGTGTAGATCCTCCTTTTTGATTAATAGTCTTCTTGATTGTTTGCAACGGCAGATTGGTCTTGATTGGAAAAGCTCTTTGATTGGTCTACTCCAATATATTTTGCTTTATCTTTTTTTATATCTCCTTGATTGACTTCGTCAGTTTTAAGATTGATTTCCCAGTTATAGCTTTCTTTTTGGTTTTCCATTAAGGTTGTTTTCCTCTTTTGTGTTTTGCTGAAAATAGTCATCAATCAAAATAGGTTAGCACTAACAGTCTCCCTCTTTTTGATGATGACAAATTTGATTATGTAGTCTACTTCCCTGTGTATAGTTGACTGCATAAGTTGCTTCCCCTGAGTAGTTGCTTGGTAGTTGAATGGTTCCTTTTATTGCTCCCCCTGAGTTGATACCTGCTAGTTGACTTGCTAGGAAAATACCAAAAAGAAACAACAGAGAACAACATACCAAATGCACCAGGCACACAAGTAATAATGCAACTACATAATATAAATCTCTCCCCCTTTTGACATCAACAAAAAGGAGAAACATACTAATAACAGAGCAAGCAAAAGAGTTAAGCATAATCCGAGCATAATGTCCTTAACAATAGTCTAAAAACATACAATGACTACTTAGCCACAAGGCCTAAGAAAATATGATAAAGTGTTCACAATAGAAGTCTTCAAGTTTTTGAACAAGGCTGTCAGAGAGGTTGAGAGTTCATCTGAACTGGTTTGAACCTTTTGAAAAAATTCTACAGCCTCCTTGATGACCTAGTCTAGCTTCAGACAAATCTTTGCAACATCAGTACCTATATCCTTGGTGAGAGAGTTACTCTTTTCAACAGAGTAGGTGACAGAGTCAAATTTCAGTGACTAGAGAGAAGCAAATCCTGAAGGGATTCAAACTTTTCATCCATCCCAAAGATCTTAGAGAGAATGTCTTCAAGAAGCTTGGAGTTCAAAGGTATGGTTAGAGCGGGGGTAGGAGGAGAGGGTTCAGAAGGAGAAGCAAGACTAGTGTTATCGGACTTGAGAACCCAAGAGTCATTTGAAAGAACATACCCCATACTTCCAAAAGCCCTAGAATTGTAACACTGCTTGACAGCAATAGATGGAATTCAGTAAGGCGGACAGAGGTTTTTTTTTAAAATTATCTTTTTGGTGGGATCCACCTTTTATTAATTAAATAAATGCAACACAAGGAATAAACATTGTATCTGTGGATTAAATACTAAACTTAATCTAAAATAAAGGTAAAAAAAACTTCTCAAGTGATCTTTCCATTTCCCGATGGCTCTACAGCTCCTACATTGATCTTACTATCCTGGCACTACTGATGACTTGTGGGGGTTCTTTTGTTGGTGTTCCTTCTCTTTCTGGTCCTTGAACTTCTTCTAGGTGTCAACTTCAACCAGGTATTTGTTGTTCCGGCTTCTTTGTCCTCGATTCGTCCTCCTTTTCTAACTTGCGATTTGTGCAGGTGTTTGGGCTTTTTTCTCACCTTGGTAATGGATGGCATTTTGGCTGTGCTTTGGAGTGGAACATGTCAATCCAGGTTGAACACTATCTGTAGTCCTTCCTTTATTGGTAGCTCAAATATTTTTGTATCTTCTCAAGTCCCCCTTTTGTATAGCAACATTTTTGCAAGTAAAGTCACCAATGTTTGTAAACTGACACTGGATTACTTGTTTAGCTTTGCTGCACTTTGATGGGTCTCGACTTTATTCTAATATTGGGTGCCTGAGCTTTTTTTGTATTAAGAATTTGTCTGGCGTTCTTTGGTAGCTATTGAAACTGTGTATATACCAGGGTTGCTTCATCATCAGCCGCATGATTTCCAACAAAATCTACTATTTGATTCCCTTCCCTGTATATGTACTGAATATGTATTTGTTGTTGATGTATATGACTCTGTATTTCTTCAACTACTTCTACCACTTCCCACGGTATCCTCCAATTTCTGTTAATAATGTTAATCATTGTTATGAATCTATTTCCAAGATCTTAGGCACATGTTGTTCTGTTTCCCAATATCTAAGAGCTTCCAGAATTGCTTGTGCCTCCATTTGAATATTGGTCATCTGACCAAGTATTCCAGCTTGTGCATAGCATAGATCATCCCTATGGTCCCTAATACAAAACCCATAAGAGCTTAGCCCAGGATTCCCTCTGTTGGTACCATCTGTATTACACTTCTGATACCCCATAGATGGTGGGGCTATGTAACTATTAGATGATAAAAACATGGTTTAAATTCCCCTAGCACCTTGATAACTTCCTCCTAGGCTAAATTCATTATCTTCATCTTAGGATATAAGGTCCTAATTAGATAGTGAACATTAGCCTGAATATTATGAATCATAGTATTAATGGAAGTATTTCCCCCATGTTTTCTATTGGTTCTTCTTTTCCAAAATTCCCAGCATACCAAGGGTGGGATTACATTGTACACCTGTTGTAACCTATGAGACCCACCCTTACTCCACCACTCCTTGATAATTGATTGTCGATAGGCTCTTTCCACTATAATACCAGCTAAATTGGCAAAGAACCTCCGTACCACCTTGGCTACAGGTACTGTGAAGAATACATGCTTCATGGTCTCCTCTAGTCCTCCTTCACAATATTGACATTGTGAAGCCAGACATATGCCCATCCTTTTTAAATTAGCTTTTATTGCAACTCTTTCTTTCCATGCCTTCCAAAAGAAAAAAATTAATTTTGAAAGGTAGCACTTTTATCCAAAGTAGTCTGTTCACCTCAGTTTTCTCCTTGTTTGCTCTGACCAATTCCTAGGCTGTCATGACTGAGAAAAACCCTGATGTGCTGCCCATCCACCATGCTTTGTCCGGATCCTCTTCTGTATTGGGTGGTGATATACTATCACAAATATAGTCCACTATTTCAGAATCAGTTAAATATGAGGCCAGCATTTGCCTATCCCAGGCACCAGCAATGACAAAGCTCTTAATCTTCACTTCCTCATTTGAGTTACTGTCTAGCTTAATAAAACATAATGCCCCCAGCTTAGTCCAGTTGTCAAACCAAAAGCTAGATTTGCCAGATTTGACTTGCCACCAAATATTATGCTCCACCACTTCTCTTAGATGTATCATTTTCCTCCAAACATGGGAAGCACCATTCCCATTAGCAATAATTGGGTGAAGCCTTTTACAATACTTATTCCACATGAATGTCCCCCATAATGAGCCTGCAGAAGTTCTGAAATTCCACCATAGTTTTGCAAATAATGCATCAACCATGTGATGTAAGGATCTGAATCCCCCCTCTTCTTGTAGTAAGCATAAAGTATCCCATGCCACCCAAAGATTTCCTTTTGTTTCTTCGCTACTACTCCAAAAGAATTTAGCAATGACAGTCTGTATGAAGTCAATTACTCCTTTTGGGGGATTCATCACTGACAATTGATATATTGGTAGGGATTGTAGCACATGCTTGACCAATATGTACTTACCCCCAAAAGATAGCAGTTTACTTTTCCATGAATGAACGCTGGCAGTAACCTTTTTCATCAGTCCTTCAAAGTACTCTTTTTGCTTCCTTCCATACAAAATTAGGTATCCTAGATATGTGAAGGGAAAAGATCCTTATCTAATACCTATTCATCTTTTTAACTTTTGGGCCATAATAATAGAAACTTTATCATGTAGGTAGAAAAAAACTTTTGGTCAAATTTATCAATTGACCAGAAACTTTTTCGTAATTCCTTAGCACCTACATCATCATCTTCATAAACTTTCTATTGGATGAAAAAAAGAGAATTATGTCATCTGGATAATATAAATGATTAATTCTCTCACTCCACCTAGGCAACATATAGCCAATAAACTTCTCCTCCTCATTCAACAGGTTTAAAGTTCTGGAAAGGACCTCTGCCCCTATTATGAAAAGAATAGGGGAAAGAGGATCTCCCTATTTGAGCCCCCTAGATGAAGGGAAAAACCCATGAGTTTGTCCAATAATTTGGATATAATACCAATTTTTAGAAAGGATTCTCCACACCATATCAGATATTCTTTCCCCAAACTCGAACCTCCTTATGACTTTGGTTAGGAATATCTAAGATACTCTATCATAGGCCTTAGCCATATCTAATTTAACCACTATATTCACATATCTGGTCCTGTTGTTAATATCCCTCACAATTTCTTGTGCCAAAGTACATTTTCTGAAATGCTTCTTCCTTTCATGAACCTTGTTTGGTTGGAAGAAATTATCTTATGCAAGACCTTATCAATTCTCCCTTGAATCATTTTTGATATGAACTTATTCATAAAAGAACTCAAGCTTATTGGCCTTAAATCACCAAAGGTGTTGATCACCTCCTTCATTGGTATTAATACCAAAGTAGTATGAGTGATGTACCTAGGTAATTCTACCCCACAGAAGAAATACATTACAACTTGTTTCACCTCCCGCTTCATAATCTCCTAGCAATCTGGAAGAAACCTCTAGAGAACCCATTTGGCCCACTTGCACTATTTTTGTTGAGATCAAAGACAAAAGTCTTGATTTCTGCTTCATCTGGACACCTTTCCATATCACTTCTATCTTCTCCTGTGAGAATTTTTGAAATATTGTCTAGCATCTCAAAGTTCTGCTACTCACAGTCCTCCCTAAACTGATTTTGAAAAATTCTTACTGCCTCTACACCAATGTCCTATTCTGAGGTTAAATCCATCCCCTGACTATCTTGTATTTTATAAATCAGAAGCCTTTTCCTTTTACCCTTGATCAGAGCATGGAAAAACTTTGTATATCTATCTGCTTCTTTGAACCAGTGCATATTTGCTTTTTGCTTCCAATATTCTTCTTCATATTTCTGATATTTCCTCAACTTAGCCACTGCTTTCCTCAAGTCTGCCCTGTTCTCCTCTGAAGGGTCCAATTCTAACTGTATCTCCTTTACTTTTATCAGATCCTCCATGGTGGCAATTAGTTGAAATATATTGCCAAAGGTTGCTTTACTCCACCTGCATAAGCTTCTCTTCATATTCTTGAGCTTGTCATTCAATAACTTGAAAGGTGTCCCCTCCACTGGCACCCCTAGGCCTTCTTTACCTCCTTCTCAAAAGAGTGATGACTGCACCATAAGTTCAGAAACCTAAAAGGTTTCTTTATTATAGCCTAATCAGACTGACATGCCACATATAGTGAGGCATGGTCTGAGTCATCAATGATGAGGTTAGTCACTTTGCTTTAATTGCATCCTGACCAAAACAATTCATTGCCAAAGACCTTGTCTAATATCTCAAAGATGTTGTCTTCTCCTGTTCTACCATTCCATCAAGTAAACTGACTTCCTAAGAAAGGTAGTTCTGTTAGTCCAGCATCACTAACACACTGGGAAAAGTTAGTCGTTTCCATTTGGTTAACTGGAAGTCCCCTGGGCTTTTCAGTGTCATTAAAAATAACATTAAAGTCTCCCCCCACCAACCATGGAATATTGATGTCTTCTGCCACCCATGAAATGTCTTCCCACAATTCAAGTCTTTCTAAAGCATTACACCTAGCATAAACTGATGTAATCATAGCCCGTTGTTGACTAGATGTATGTGCGAACTTAACAGAGATTTGCTGGATTATGTCTGATATGATCTCCCTCTCCCATTCCTCATTCCAGAATAGTCAGATCTTCCCCGAACAGTTCACCTTAGCATTCTCCATTCTGATTCACCTTCTATAGTTGTCTATTTTTTAAGGCCATTTAAATAGTTCAAAAAAAGCAATAAAAGAGTAATGATTTCTTCTCCTTAGATTAATTACTTTCTCAAAAGCATTTTGAGAATGCACTGACTTAATATTCTAGAACAAAATATTGTGTAACATCACTTATTTTCGGATGGTCTAGCTGATGTACTCCTTGTTTGAATATAGCTATTCTTTGATGTAGCAGGTCTACCTTTCCTTCTATCTTTATTTAAATCCTTGATACTCCTTGGTGAAAGTTCTCCACTTTTAAAGATATCTTTGATATTAGGCTGTATATCCTCCTCCCCTTTATCTTCATCCCCCACATCTTCCTTTGCCTTTGCCTGGGTGTCCTCTGTATTGTCCATCTGAGCAGTGTTGATGTTGTTGTGACCCTCTTTCCTCTTCTCTGTATTTGATGCAGTGCTCTATGATTGTACTTCCTTTCCCCTCTTCTCTAGTTCCACTACGATGTCCCCATATGTGTTTTCATTTTTTTCTAGCTGTAGAATGATGATCTTCCTCACTACCTGTATTCTGATTGCTAGCTTCCACCTCTCCCTTATCTTCCGTTGGCTTATGATCCTCTTCTTGACTATGAATTTGTATTGACTTTGATAGATTGCTTTCTTGTGGCCTGTGACCTTCACTTTTCTCCTCTCCCTCCTTCTGTTGTTTGTCTATCTGACCCCTACTGTCCTTCCCAAATTTTTCCTCTACCCATATTTTGGTAGTAACTTTATTTTGATTATCCCTCTGATCTGAGCTAATCTTTTGTACAATAGTTTCCTCTTTCTGCCCCTCTAATATTTGAAACTTATTGTATGTGTTCACTTGGTCCACCTTAGGTTTGGGATCTCATCTAGTGATAACTTCCTTTTGCAACCCCTTCCCTTTGTTAGGCTCACCCCCCTACCTTTCTGCATATCCTCCTCCTTATTAGCATTCTAACCCTCCTTTTTAGGTTTTGTCTCCTCCTTATCTTTGTTGATTTTATTATATTCTTGCTTTTTATTATCTCCATCAAACAACTCAGGGTGAAGCACATAGCAATCATCTTCGTTGTGGCCCTGCAATTTACAAGTGTGGCAATATTTGGGTAAATAGTCATATCTAATTTGTATCCATTTAGATACAACTTCTCCACTCTTCTTCTTGATTCTCACATTAATTCTCTTTGGTAATTCCTTTAATAGGTCTACCTCTACCTTCACCCTCGCACAACTTGGTCTGGTTTTGTTGGTGGTGGTCATATCTACCTGCAAAGGTTTTCCAACTGTTGTTGCAAGCGAGAATATTGCTTCTCTTCAAAAATATTAGGCGGTTGCGATGGCAGAGAGATCCAAGCCACTGTAATCGTAGTCTTAGCTGCGGGATCAAACATGGGTCCCACTTCAACATACGCATTGGGTAGTTCCTGTTCTTGTGAGCAATGTAAAATATTGGCCTAGATAACAGATATACATAGTCTTCCATGCATGAAGCCCTGATTAGAATATATCTATTATTCAAAAGCCCTATGTTATCATCTCCTTTAAGCTCGTAATGTAAAGGTATTAATCTCCTTAACTCATGTATGTCAGCGATCCATAGGAGAATTTTCCAATCACTGCAAATTGTAATTGTTCATTAATGATCATCTGAGAGACCTCTTCTTCCTCCCAAATCACTCTCGGCTCCTCATGCAGATATGTAATTTATTTCACAGGGATTGATACCTGTTGTGCCTTCGGTGAATGCACAACATCTGCATAACTTCTCTTCCTATCTTGACAAGGGGAATCCCTATCATCTGGTGGTCCTGCAGCCACCGTTGGTGGCTGTCCACTAGCCATATTGGCCATTTATCGACAGAGATAGGGTTTTGAGGGCTTTAGTTTGTAGAGAGAAAATATTGGTCTCAGTTGTTTTCCTTTTTAATTTTGTTCCCTAAGGCTGACAGAGTTTGCTTCCAGGATACGAGATATAATCATTCCATAAGGGAGACTAGGGGATCAATGGTAGAATCGATCATGTAGTTAAGAATAAAGGCAGAAAGTTTGAACCTTTTCTTTGACAGAAGGCAGTAAGTTCAGAAAGTATCATGAACAGATAGAGAGGAAAAAGAACCTGCTCTTGGGAGAAGAGTAGTTGTAACAATATGTGCAATAACATGGGCTTCAAACGAGACATCTTTGGGACCAAGTGTTGAAGGACAAGGTCAAAAGGGTTGGAAGAAAGTGTGCTTTTGGCTTCTTCAAAAGACACATCAAAATCAGAGGGCCAAGCATTTTTAGTGGAGCTAGAGAAACCAGAGCAATTGATTTCAAGAATTTCATTAAGATTATCACAGTTCAAGAAGATTGTTTTACCTAGAACCAGGGTTTCCACTTCACCGGGCTTAGAAGAACGAAGGTTGGTGCAGAATAATCTGACCAGTGGTTCATAAACTACTTTAGGAGAGGAGAAAAATACTATAGCCCAACCTTAGTATTCAAAAAACTCTTTAATAGGACAGTGAAGGGTCAATACAAGATTAAGATCAATAATGTGGCCGTGCACAATGGTCTTAGTTCTTAGGGATTTAAAAAGGATTTCATTGGAAGAGTACCAAAAATCAATTTTCAAATCAAGGGATTTTTCAAAGTTAAAACCGCAATTTTTTTTCCTGATCACCGGAGAGATGAACAAGCGTAAGTCATTAAGAGAAAATGCAGGAGGAGAGTTGGAACACGGAGGAGATGAAGGGGTGGAGGAGTTTTCAGAATCAATGGGAATAGGAGAATAGGCAATGCCCTTCCCTTTGAACCTTGAGCTCTTCCATGGAGGCATAGCAGATTCAGGAGTAAAGGGAGAATGTGCAGAAAGTAGTAAACAAGGATTTTTAAGAGTTTGAAAGAAAGGAAAAAAGAAGAAGGAAGAAGAAAAAAGTTAAACCAGCGGGACATGAAAGGAAAGGGACGTCTATCACACAAAAAAGAAAAATGGAAAACCTAAATGCCAGCCGTCAAATTAAGTACATCACAATAAATGAAGTATTAGAAATCATGCAAAAAAAAAAAGAATAGAATCAGATTTTCATTAAATGCAACTCATAATTATAGGAGCATAACGAAAAATAACAATTAATATATCCGAAAATATTCAATAGAAGACTAAACCGGTTTAGAAACAATATTTAGAAGATTTCTTAGAAAACAAAATCTTTCTTCCAAAAGAGGTTTTGTAAAAATGTCTGCCAATTGATTCTCAGTATTAATAAAAAAAATTTCAATATTTCCATTTAAAACATTATCTCTAATAAAAATGGAGATTGACATCAATACGCTTATCCCTAGAATGATGAACAGGATTTTTGGTCAAATAAATAACACTTGTGTCACGACCCAACCAATGGGCCGTGACTGGTACCCGTTTAGGGCACTCGGACACATTATTAAGCTAAATTGAGATTACAATTTCTATTTCATTTCCAAAAATTTCGTGACTGGCACCCGTTTGGGCGCCCAAATCACATAATCGAATCAGATTTCCAAAATATGTTACTATTCATTTTATAAAATTTTGGCAGAGTTTCCTTTCTATTACTGACTAGCCACCGGAAATAGAAAAGTCCAGCGAACCAACAGAGGAGTCAGAACATATATGTATGTACTCACGGGCCGACAAGGTCACCGCTGCGGTCCTGCCACCT
>DF367680.1:1494-18945 GCA_000787875.1 Solanum virginianum | reverse complement strand
AGCGCCGTACGACCATCTGGGCGTGAGTTCTAAGGTCGTAACACTGTGGTTTCTCTGTAAAATGTTGTTGCTTGGTTGACACGAAAGCACTTGCCACGGAACTGTTGAGTTGAGCTATGCTGAAATTACTTTTCTACAGCTTTTATCCAGTGATTTCTTGCATGTTACGCTGGATCAGAAAGATGACTTTATGTGTGAGATTGCTGAGGCAGCATTTTCAATAGGCGGATCGAGAAGATATTCCATTGATTTAGTCTAAGACGAGATATTGTGTTCAATTCTACTAGACCACAATTTTTTACGTAATAGTTAGCTACTTCATATTTTGCATACATGAAGTAGTCAAGCTGTTTCAGGTCTGAGGGTCATCATGGGCTTAAGCCAAATGTAATATCTGGACCTTAAATTTGAGACTTTTGGGGTTATGTTGGAATTGTTGGTTTCACTTGATAGCGCCTGTTAGACCCCGCCTACAAACAAGCTAAATCCAATACCCAAGATATCTATCCAATAACTATGTACAAGGGTAGCTAACAACATACAATGTAAGCCAAGGATAACATATCCCAGGACTAGAAGTCACCCATACCTCCTATCATAGTCTCAAAATAAAAATATATATAGAACCAGAATAATACAATACAAATACAAGCCAAAATTATATATATACAAGATCAGTGTCTGAATACAAGGACGGTCAAATAAACATAAGGAGACTACAGAAGATCCCAAAAGATGTTTGATGCTCACCAATAGTCTCCTGAAGTGGCTACGATGTCCCTAGGTCAGTGAATGCGGCTCGTACTCAAACCTGCACCTCGAACAGATGCAGAAAAATAGAGGTGAGTACCAATAAAAAGTAGCCATGTAGGCATCATCGGCCAATTGAGTGAAATATAGTAAATACTAAAAGAACAACAGCAATAAAATGCTACAACACTAGCTATCTGAACCAGGGTCAAGTGACAAGTACGTCTGTAGAACAACGAAAATCCAAACTAAATGGAATCAAGTAATGTACAACGGTACTAGCTGACGGAACTTGAAATGAAACTATGGCACAACTGTCACACGGTCGAGGCATAGTGTTGTATTTGGGTGTAAGGACCTAGTGTCTATGCCTGTACGCTAACTAGGCCCCTATAAGCCCATAAGGTACACCCACACACAATTATGATGTGCATAGGTAAATGGATACACGAATTAGTAACAGATGGTACGAGATCTCAACCAGTGTAGAACACAACATTGTGCGGAGCCTTTAACTCCCAAACTATGCCTAGCTTTTACTGGACATCTTCCCGACCTGGCCTCCGGCGGGGGAGTCAGCCAAAGCCAAATGGTCTGACAAGAAGCGGAGCCTCTAACCCTAAAGTAAATAGTTGAACAACCGATCAATTGAGCCTCTAACTCAGAGATAACAACTGAAGCTTGATGCTATTAGACTCAAGTCTGCTAAGTCAGTCTACAAGGATCTACGCCTCTCAAGTCAAATCGTGCATGTATGTAACACGGCTCTAAACAACCCAAGTCTAAGGCATCACTAGCCTAAGCCTAGGCTAAGACCCAACAGAAATCAGATAATCAAAATTTCACAAGTATCTAAAATCACTATAGATAATCCAGCAATATACCAGCAAAACAACACCCACTGAATCTCAGCAAGTAGCCGAGAGTACACCAAACAACGGTTTTCCAAGATATAGTCTCAATATAAGTAACAAGTAATCATAACCACAATGGAGGTTTTAGTATCATGAAGCCCAGCAGGTCAAACCAACATTTGAAACAGTCAACTATATTCTCTCAAGTAGCACCAATACTTAACTTACCTTTGTCATGCTCCATCTCGACTTACGGTTCTTATCAAATGCATTTACAACTCAAAATAATTAAAATCAGATATTATAACGGATATAGCTATTATAGTGTCCAAACAATAATCACAATCTCAAACTAGCATATATAGTCTTTAACTTAGTAATTCCCAACAATATTTAGGCACCCAACACATATTTCAGCTCAATCTAGGAGGAAGGAAACCTAACCTACCTGAAAGGCGTATCCAAGTGCTCTGGATCAGTCCATGTGAGCTTTACCCCTATTGATCTTCTCTAAACGCAACTCAGTTGTCAAAATATGAATCATAATATTAATACGACTATTTTGACTGTAATATTCCAAAAAAGAGGAAAATATGTTACTGGTGATTAAAATAGGAAAAAATAGGACTCGCCCTCGAAATACCAAATCAAACCTCGTAAAACGACCTCTGCACCTCCTTGAGTCTATAGCCAGAACTTGAGCTCAAAGTGAGGCTCAAAACAATGAGAAACAACACAAAAACCAAGTCACATTTCTTATCTGATAACTTATATATCCAATAGTTTATTTATCGAATTGATAAAATATGTAGTCAAACCAGCAAAATTCACATATACCATGATGTAAGTCTCGAAAAATACTTCAGGTTAAATCAAATTTCACTAAATTTCGATAAGAAATGGCGTAGATATCTTAGTTTGAAGTTTCTAGCATTTTATAGCATTATATTTAGCAAAAACTATAAATTTTACCTCAAAGGGCGTGCAAAAAGAAATTTCTAACATTTCCACGATGTTCCTCTCGGAATAAATACACAAGTGAGCCATTTGAATCGCTAAAATTGAATAAAAAATGACCTCCAAAATGCGGTGCGAAGTTGAAAATATATATATATATAGCTATTCATACTGCCATGTCGCTGCCACATGGCATCACCAGATTGTACCACATGACAACACTAAAGCTTGCCATGTCAACTTCTCTTCAGTTGCCTTCTAATCCTTTTTTTGATTTTTGATGTTTCAAGCTCGTTCGAAATTCGATTTTCGCAAACAAACTATGTAATCCTACTAATTTTGAGGTTCCGAATTAAATGGCATAAACTAAATTCTCATAGGAGGTCATTATGATCTGACGTGGGTCCTACTTTCTTATATCCCACTTTTAACAAAAAGAATCGAGAGGGTCAAATTGCATCAGGAAGTCCCCGGTACCAAACAAAGAGTCGTTCTAGACCAAACTCGATTTTGGAGCTGAATGCGGTATGAAATTCCTATCCAGGCACATTTTCCATGGGTATTGACTAAAGTCAACTATTGACCTATTCTAGAGGCTAAATTTGCAAAACACGATATAACTAACAATAAACATGCTCCTAGCCTAATTTGGCCGTTCTGGAGCTGATGGAACTGTCAGAATTTCGCTCCGAAGTCATTTACTAGGACTTTACCTAAAAGTTTATTTTATAGTTATAATTATCCCTTTAACTCGAAATGCTGCATATTTACAAAAAGATTCACCCAACAACCGAACTATTAGTATTATTGATAAGTTAAAAATAGCCCAAGGTCGCGATGCAAATGTTCAAACTGATAAAATATTCGCGAAAATATATAAATGACTTGGAGGATCATTATAGTTTGCCGTTTTTGCGACAATAGGGGTAATTTTTGTGAAGGTATTTATATAATCTAGTCTAATCTACTTAAAGGACCTGATTCCTAAATATCAATCTGTTGAATCACAAATAAATGTGAAATTTAGCTACCATAGAAGAAAGTCATGGATTTAGTGATGAAGCAAGAATGAGAACATTTGTATTTGCATGAATCTATACACTTGTGTTGTAATAACAACAACAACAACTTATCCAGTGAAATTTCATAAGTGGGGTTTGGGGAGGGTAAAATGTACGCAGATCTTATCTGTACCTCATAGAGATAGAGAAGTTTTTTCTAGAACACCCTCAACACAAGTATATCAGCCTCAAAAGTAGAAAATACTAAATACAAAAACAACAATAGTGGAAAGCATTTCAATAATCATAAATATAGTACAAGTAGCAACATAAATGATGGTTAATAACAAAATAATATATAATGATACTGTTAATCCTACAATCCTATTATATCACAAGGCAAGACATGATCCTACCCTTACTAAGCCTACTAGCCTTCTACCCTAATATGCGACCTCCATTCCTTTCTATCTAAAGGTCATGTCCAAACCATCATCTTGCTTCTCTCATCTTGTCTCCCACTGATGTCACTCCTAAATTCTCCCAAATAATTTCATTCTTAGTTTTGTCACCGCTGGTATGTCCACACATCCATCTCAATATCATCTCCGCAACCTACATCTTCTGAACATATGAGTTTTTACTAGCCAACACTCCATCCCATAAATCAAAGATGGTCTAACCACCATTCTGTACAACTTACCTTTAAGTTTAGGTGGTATTTTCTTATCACATAATACTCAAGAGGCAAGCCTTCATTTCATCCATGCTATCCCAATATATATGATGTGTGACATCATCATCGATATCGCCACTACTCTGGATGATAGACCCAAGATATTTCAAACTTTCTTTCGAGGGAATAGATTGAGTGGCAAATCGTACTTTAATGTCAGCTTGATCCCTCATAACACTAAATTTACACTCCAGGTATTCTGTCTTGATCCTGCTCAATTTGAATCCCTTAAATTCTAAATATGTCTGTAGACCTCCGGCCTATCATTAATTTTATTCCTAGTCTCATCAATCAGTACTATGTCATCTGCAAATAGTATACACCATGGAACCTCCTCTTAAATAGACCGTGTCAACTTATCCATCACTAAGGCTAAAAGAAAAAGGGCTCAGTACAAATCCTTGATGAAGTCCTATCTCAACAGAAAAATACTCTAGATTTTCTTTCACCATCCTTACGCGAGTCTTGATTGTGTTTTATATATCTAAGTATTATGCATAGTTAATTGCATTATTTCTTACCTAACCAATACTAATTAATTCTTAATATTGCATAAGTTAGTTACACCTAACTAATTACTGACTGTCTGTCACTAGGGTCAATTAAAAAATGAAGAATATCAAACTATTGAATACTAAATTGCTGAAATATAAATGGATTAGGTAAAAAGAAAGGGTGCCGGATTATTGGGGGCAGGTTGAATTTAAGAAATCGATGAATTTAATTTTAAATTAAGTAATGTATGTGGTAAATCGTAATAGGCCGTGCGGCTATTGAAAATTCCATTGTCTTTAATTCCTTTTAACGAAATGATTTTTCTAGGAAATAGTCGGCTCTACATATAGAATGCTTGCATTTTAATATTATCATATGTAAAGTACAAAATTACCTTACCACATATCAGTGGTGGAGTCAGTATTTTCATCAAGGACATTCATATTTTTAAAATATGGGTAGATGATTTTTGTATTAAGGGTGTTCAACAATTGCTATATATATATATAAATATCAATACTTAACCTATATATTAAAAAAAAATTCCAACGAACGATGTTCATTTGACCACCCTTAATAAAACCAGTGGATTCTTTGAGATATTTTGATATGCTGGTAAGGCACAAACATGAAATCCACCCACTTTTTTTCCTACAAAAATG
This sequence comes from Solanum virginianum, assembly GCA_000787875.1. Lineage (NCBI taxonomy): Eukaryota > Viridiplantae > Streptophyta > Magnoliopsida > Solanales > Solanaceae > Solanum > Solanum virginianum. Next base: position 13,490 of record DF367680.1, on the reverse strand, counting down.
GAGATAACTGTGTTTGCTAATCATTTGCTTCTTACAATTGACAACATATGTGGCACCTCACTTGATTAAAAAATAAATGAATAAAGGCCCCATGTATTTTATGGAAGAAACAATCGTTTGCTGACAATTGGCCCACTCTAAGGCACGTTTAAAAGGCCTCCAAAAACACGTTTAAATAAGTGGGTGTTTTACATAAGATGATATTTCTACACTGAAGATAACAAAATCAAAGGTAAACTGTTCATTGAGAAAGTACAGACATTTATGAGAAGCAATGACAAGGCACAAGAGACAATGCGAAACTCTTGTCAAAGTTAATGTTTGGTTACTGATTGACAGACCCAATTTTCCCACAAAAGTGAGTTAGAAGTCAGTTTTTACGTCAAAAAAATTAAAAAGTAGTGTCAGTATTGATGCCATTAATTAGGCTTTTCTTTTTTAAATCAGAGGTACCATAATAAAAACCATAATATAATCCACAATACTGAAGCAAATTGTCACCATGAAAATAGAAAAACAGCCACCAATCGTCATCATGAGTAACTATTCATTATCTGGTAGGAGTTTTGTACGATTGAAGATTGTGAAGCACTTTGTTTCAAGCAAACGAGCCATGATGACAAAAAAAAGAAAAAAGAAATATTTTCTTGCATGCAGAAAGACAGTGAAAAATTCTTCGGAAGCTTAGCTATCAGACATAGCAGCAAATTTAGAAACGGGACAACTATTTTTGTGCATAAGCCACTGTTGTATGCAGTGGATGTGATACAAGTGTCCATAACCCAGCTTGCCCATTTCATCCCTCCTGTATTTTGAAAAAATATAAGTTTTAATTGTTAGAACAATCAACTTTTCTTTAAAACAATGTTTTGCGATTTAACGAACGAAAATATCCAGCAAGTTTTTCTAAGCACAAACCTGACAAATGCTATAATTTTTCTCCAGTTCTGTGTGTAAATGAAATAAATGATTCAAAAAGAAGGGCTTAGTTCTCGTAACACATTGAATTATCTCATCTTTCTTCAGTCCTGTACTCATATTTCCAATTCTATCACCGAGTTCCAGCAATTTCTATTAGCAAAGGATGCGTATCATTAGCACAATGAAAAAGTAATAGAGACAAAAGATCGAAGGAAATGACTTGCCTCATATGACATATTGTCCACATTAAGCCTCAAACTTTCGTATTGATCAAGACCATCTGTTCTTCCTCCCATAAGACTATTCTGAAGCATCACAATATGCAATTAGAGCCTAGTAAGTAAGACTTTATGAATTTATGCACATTCGTCCAAACTGCAAATGCTAACTTCTTCAGAAGAAAGAAAAAAGGGATATTCCCACTGTGCTATGCCACCACACTAAAATAGATAATAGTAGCTGAAAGCCTTTAATTGAAAGGTTTATATATCGTGAATAACGGATAAAATCCACAAACTACATGATGCAATTACCACATGTTGGGTGCTTGCTGCATGCTGTCAATAGGAACAGGCTTAAGGCTCTGTTAGCCTAGTGTGACGGCCTGCCATGAAGTTCTAAGTCCGTGACAATAGGATGCCACTATTACTTTAGCAGAATTAGTCTGGTCAGTGACTTTCTTTGCAAAAAAGATGTCACTCTAAAGTTAGCTACTTCAACTTTATATTTGAGGACAAGTTTCTACAACTTATCTATCAAGTCTACTCATGTCGTTGTCAGAAAAGAACGCCATAATGGTAGGGTAAATTAACAAGAACATATCTTGCTCCATCTTATATTCTCTCAAAATCATATTTTGGGATTGAAGACACCAAACCAACAAGCATTTACCCTAGATTTACTTTCAACAAGTCAGATTATTGCCTTTTCTATTGTATTATTTTCTTATAAATGCTTGCATTAGTAGCTTTGAGTTTGCTATGGAAGCATACCAGATTCACTGAAAAGCTCAACCAAATCCGAAGACCCAATAATAATACAAAAAATCTCTAAACACCAAACTGAATATGTAAAACCTCAAAAAGAAAAATTTAAGCCTCTATACCGGAAAACTTCGATTCAGTTGTTATCCAGTAATAATATGGGCACAACTATAAACAAATGACAATCAACATTTCTTACTAAAGAAATAATAATCATAAAATATAATTTTATGATAGGCTAGATATTTAAGCACATGAGAAAACATAATTTTACTAAAGTATCCAGATAAGAGTTATGCTTTCTTCCTGAGAAAATGCAAAGTAGCAACAACAGAGCGATTGTTGATATATGTTAGATTGGGCAGTAAAGCAAGTGACGACAAACCTCTGCAAGCCCTTCATAAAAACCATAGTGAGAATGGCGATGATGCCTAAATCCAAACCAATTTACTCGTGACCGTTGCAATTCCAGAGTCTCAGTATCAAGAAAAGGATAGTCTTCTGGGCACAGCATTCTTTGCACAGAACATGAAGATCTCTGTGGAAAAAGAAAATGAAATTGTGGGATATGCTTCACTGTATAAACAAATAAATCTTGTACTCAACATCTAAGTGTAGATAAACCATACAAGTTACTTCAAAATTCACATTGATGAAAAAATAGATTAATGGAGAGTTCCAAAGCCACAAGGCATAAAAGGACAAGAATAGAATATGAGAAAACAACAATGACGAGGACAATATCATTTAAACTTCAATCTCAAATCAGTTGAGATCACTATATCAATATTGCTCCATCTGAACCCGTTTCATTCCATGGATGATAGGAAACAATTTACTATATATGCGAAAAGGTTCGATGTAGGATGTCAAATCAACTAACTTAGGTATCAATTAGAGGATAGATATTTAAAGTTTATGAAAATTGAACCATCTCTAACTGCCTAAAAACTATTACTGTACTAGTCACCATAGCTAATAGCTCAAAATATTTCAAAACGATATTAAAAGAATGAGAGTAAAAAGAACAAGAGAAGCACTAATACATGATAAAAATATAAAAGAAAATCCATTAATTATTACCTCCATTGGCGTAATCTTATCAAGATCAACTCTCCGTCTAGCAGAAAGAGGCCTTCTTGAAACAACAAAATCATCAGCCATACATGAGTGTCTTGTTTTTCTGCAACAAGTGTTGTGGGTGAAAAAGTTGGAATCTCCAACAACAAAATTGAGGGTCTTTTTTTTCTGCTTCTTCTTCTTGACTTTCTTGGATTCCCAGTCAGCAATTGCAGCAGGAATAGAGACTTGTGAAATTGCCTTGCAACCCAGTCCCCTAAATAATATGAACTTCTTCTTTTTAGTGATGGATGTTTTCAGGCATCATAGTTAGGGATGGTGGGTGAAAAGTGTGTTAGGAGAAGAGAAGAAATGGTGAATTTTTTTGAGCGAGTTGCTGGGACGACAGAATACATGGGGTCAGTTTTCGAGATGGGTTTCTGCTGCTTTTGATTTTTGTGTTTATTATTTTCGGGTATGGTGGAGCTTCTTGTACAAGTTATAGGCATGATGGTTCTTCAGGAAGACAAACTGTGCAGAAAAATGGTGATTGATCAAATAATATGATTTTTATTATTAAAAGAAATAGTCATTGAATAGAGAGAGAAGAGGGAAAGAAAAGAATTACAAAAATGAAACGGAACTTAAAGGAATAAACCGTGGAGACTTCAGTCGGAGAGAAATGTCACAATTCCACACACCTCTCCATATGTTCCAACCTCTAAAAGTAAAAATGTTTCATTAGAAATGATGGTTTAAATTAAATTAATATAAATTTAAAGTTTTCTATAATTATTAAAAAAAATTTAGTAGTCAAAATTATTAAAATCTTCTCAATCCTAGCATATATAAATTTAAATTTTTTTATAATTATTAAAAAATTATTAGTTGTCAAAATAATTAAAATCTTCTCAATCCTAGTATACTCTTACTAAGTGGCGGGTTCTTTATTTTAGAAAATATAAATTTTAATTCAAGTTTTAAATTTAAGAAAATTTCATATTTTATTTTAGACAATTTAAAGTATAAAATCATGATCTCAAATAGGGTGACAAAATTAAACCTAACCCACCCAATCCATTGAAGTTTGGGCGGCTATGCAATTAGCTCAACCCAACCCATTTCAACCCATTTAAAATTAGGTTGATACTCAATCCGAATTGATTCGAGAGAAATCTTGTCAAAATATTTTTAAAAAATATATGTGTAATATGTTTTATATACCCAAAAATAAAAAAAATTTAATTTAATTAGGTACTAAAATATTGAAAAAGAACAAATAAAGTAAGTAAAACTTAGTAAAAGTTGGGTGATCCAATCCATTTTGACCCAAGCGAATTTGGGTTGGGTTGGGTCCTGACCCGTTTGTTATCTTGATCCATTGTAACTCGCTCAAATTTGATTCAACCCGCCCAATTATCATTTCTAATCTCAAATCACATATTCAAACATTACTTGAAAATATGACTTCATTCGCATGGCTAGATGCAATTTACGAATCATTTTCAAAAAATTAGCAGGAATACCTATTTCTTTATGATATTGTATATCCACCTATTTATTTAAGAAAAATTTCATAATTGAGCAAACATTTACTACTAAACAACATAATTTAAATATAGTTTTTTAAAATTACATAAAACAACTAACATTTAATAAGTTGGCTATAAGATTTTGTGGGACCCATACATCTTTTTGTATAAGTCCCTTCTCCTTCCACCTCCACTTTCCCTCTCATTCTACACAAAAGTCCCGATCCTCTTTCAATAAACGAGCCCCTAATTGCTCTCTTACAATTGCTTAACAGTTCATCATCTACACAAGTATTGATTTCATTTTTTTCCTAATATCCCTCCAAAATTTTGTAGCTTCAATTTCAAATTTAATTTTTTGCGATTTTTGACTTTTAGTTTGAAAATTTTAGTTTTTCCCTTTCTTATATACTCATTTACCCTCTTTTTCATAGTCGACTTTTACCAGTATCTAACCACACATTATGATTGAAGAATCATCATCTAAGAGGATAACTAGTGGTATACATTTGCATGATAAGATTATGAATGATTCACCATCTTTTTCGTTGGGTATAACTAAGGAGGTTGTGGCCATTACAGAATCTCTTGCAAGAGCTAGCGCTAGTAGAGAAGTGAGATCTAAGCACCGAAATGACCATGTTCCTCGGCAAACCAGTTCAAGAAAGAAGAGGAAGCAGATGAGATTGCTTCTATCAGTGGTGAATCAAAAAAAGGAATGATGGGTCTGATTCTGGCAACCCAGATGAAAAAGAAATTAAAGAAAATAAGGTATTTTTTCAGAGTGTAGCTCACATCACCACAACATTATACACAGTTATGTATACATAAGTTACTACTTATGTATAAGTTATTATTATACACATAGTTATACACAACATTATTTATGTATAAGTTATTAATATAGATTAATATACAATGTATTTGCATAGTTATATAAAATAATGTGTACAAATGGATACCTATACAACACAAGCTTTTATAGATGTATAAATTGGATAATTATTGTAATAACCCTTATATTTTTAATGAAGGGTTAATGGGTAATTTTAACCATTAATAATTTTTATTTAAAAAAATAAAGAGCCCCAGCCCCTTTTATTTCAGTTTTCACGCAGCAAAACAAAAAAAAAAGAAACGACTAGATTCTTTTATTCACTATGTTGCTGCAGCAAGGAAAGAAAAAAAATTGGGGTAGATTCGTTCTCTTCTTTTAAGAGAATTCAGAGAAATTCACACATAGAATTAACTCGGTCTTTGAACCACTTTTTTTGGTGATAAAGTACAGATATTTTCTTGTTGTTGTGTGCTCCTGTTAGTCGAAAACATACTTACAAGAATTTTCACCAATTAGGTTTAACAATGGGATTAAGAATACCTTTACTTTTCATTTATAGTCTAAGGTATTAGATATTAGGGTTTTAACCCTAAACTTAAAAGCTAGAGATATTGGACTTGAGTTTGGCCCATCTAATTGATGATAATCAATATTTATTTCATAGATTGAGGCAAATAGGGGCTATTTTGGTGGGTGTTCTACGCATGTAAGGTTGTGGAACTTGTCATTAATAAGATAATTGAGACTTTAAGCTTTAAAGATTTCTTTTCAAATAAACTTTGAAAAAGTATATTTTTCTATGTCTAGTGTATGTGTTGGGACAAGCATGAGCTTGACAGAGTTGACGTTTTTATCAGCCCTAGATATGCGATTTTTTCCAGAAGAATATCAAATATTTTCATGAGTTATATGTGGTGTGATGCTGAATATCATTCTTTATTGCTATAATGTGGTTACTAGGGGCATAATTAGCTGCCATAATATGTTAGCCATGCTACCGTAATATGTTAGGGGCTTTGTACACGCTGCCGTAGTACATTTTTAGAGCATTATACATGCTGCCATGGACTTGTTGGGGTGATGGATTGATCTCCTTCGCTGCCGTTTATGACAAGATTTGAGTGTGGATTGAATTGAGACATGTAGTGACCCTTTTTTAACATTTGTTTGAACTTATTATGAAGTATATTCTTGTGTATATTATTTATGTATATCCGTTGTGCACATGTATTTTATAACTCTTGTTCCAGGGGTATTAAAGTAAAGAGTTGAGGATCTTATTGAGTTATAGTTATATATAGCTCACACCTTACTTGCATATCAATGCAGATACTGTTGCAGAGGATGAGACTTGTGGCTGACGAGTTTGTTTTCGTGGACCCTATTGTTGAGGTGAGCCTTCGCATTATTCGTGGAGGCTACTACTTTCGCTCTATCTATTATAGTTTATATTTTTCTTCTTTTTAGGGTTTGTATGCCCGACAGTTAAACTCATATCACTCTATTAGATGCTCCGTGATCTTATTGTGGATACAATTTATGTTTTTCTTCATTTAGGGTTTGTATGCCCGTCAGTTAAACTCATAACACTTTATTAGATGTGATGTGATCTTATTGTGGGATTTGGGCTAGAGATATTTTTGTTAAGTGACCTTTTCCTTTCATAAATTGATATGAAATTTTGGTTTTCTAGTTACTCTATTATTTTGATTATTGATGAGTTTTGGTGTTGCACATATGATATTCTTAGTGCTTGAATAGTTTGGGTGTGTATGAATATTTGGTTCTTCCGACAAATGTGTAGGCGGGTGTCAGTCACGTCTAGGGGGTATTTTGGGATGTGACAAAGTTGGTATCAGAACCTAGACTTTAAGTCCCTGGTCATGGAATATTGTTTGGTAGTTTCTTGTTCGTGGGTGTGTAGGCGCCCATACTTATGACCTTGAGGCTACTAAACATTTAGGATGTATTCTCTTTTTTCATTCCTTATTTGTGCGTTGAGTTGAATCAAATTTAACTTTTAAATGTTTTTTGCAGATGGCTAAGAGACGTGCCTCTTCCTCTGTTGTTCTATCTAATGCAGTTGTTGGATATGGTGGGGGACATGGTTTTACCTCCAGTAGCAATCAGGGTAGACCTCATTCAACTAGAGCTCGGACTAGGGCATCTTCTGCTCCTCAATTAGGAGTTACGAATGAGGGACAAACCCGAGCTGTTGCCCCAGAGCAAGTACAGGAACAGGTTGCTCAGAATGCCCCATAGACAGTGCCAGCTGCTACACCTACTGTCGCTTTACCTATAGATGTTGTGATGAGGTTGTTGAACATGTTAGTGGCATTGGTGCCTAATCAGGGTGGAACCCTAACTCCTCAGACTACTACACCAACGAAGGAACAGGATCAATTGAATGTTGATGCGACTCAGACACCATATTTGGCCCCTCTACAAGTTGCTCATCCTATTGCAACTATAGGGCAACCCAAAGATCTTAAGAATTTCATGGACCTTAAGCCACCAGAATTTGATACAACATTAACTTTTATTGAGCCTCAAAAGTTCCTTGATCATTGCGAAAAGATACTATATTGGTGTTGAAAGAGACTCATGGTGTGGAATTTACCACATTTATGTTCTCAGGATCTCCAGAGGCATGGTGGACTTCTATTCTGAGAGCTAGAAAAGCAGGGTCACCACCTATCACCTGGTTGGGGTTTTCAGCAATGTTTAAGGACAGATTTATTCCATTGAGCAAACAAGATGATATGAGACGTCAATTCCATGATTTGCCTTAGGGTAATATGACATACATGACTTAGAGTTCGCCGCCATTATATTTGCTCTCAAGATATAGTGTCACTACCTTTATGATAAGCTGTATAAAGTCTATAATGATCACAACAGTTTGAATTGTCCAGGTATGTCCCATTTTTGATTGTAGATCCAAGGGAGAAAATAGGAAGATTTATGGATGGACTAGAGCACCATTACTGTGATCCTGTGATACAAGATGTGCAAAATGGTACATATACAGATGTGGTTGACACTGCTCTTTGTTGTGAGTCCTATTGGGAGATGGAGAATATCGAGCGAGAAAGAAAGAAGGCATGTAATACAAGTGGATTTAGTGGTGTTCCATCTAGAGGAAAGAATGGATTTCATTGTGGGTAGTCTAGGCCTACTCAACTAGAGTCAGTGGTGCAATCTTCTAAGAGCGGTTATCCAGCTAGACAGGGCCAATAATAGATGTAGAAGAAGGGTGATAATTCTTTCCAGTTCGGACAACATCCAAGGTGTTCTAATTATGGTAGGAATCATAGTGGTTGCTGCTTTAGTATTGGTGATCTTTTTTTTACTTGTGGTGAAAGAGGTCATATTGCTAAATTTTGTCCTAAAGGAGAATCTGTACTAGTCAAGCTACTACACAGGTGCTGAGAAATATGGCAGATACTCAAGCTCAGATCCAACCAACTAGGGCCGCTCCACAAGGTGCTCATAGATAGGATCGACAGGGTGCACAGGTTACTCAGGGAGTAGGTGGACCATCGAGATTATTTGCTATGGCCAGAGAGGATATTGAGGGATCTAATGTTGTAGTCACAGGTATTATTACTATCAATTCTCATGAGGCATATGCTCTTATTGATCCTGGTTCTACGTATTCGTATATATCCCCATCTTTTGCTATATCTTTAGAACGATGAGTTGAGAATCTTAATGTTCCATATATGGTTATGACTCCAGTTGGGGAGACTTTATCAATGGATAGAGTATATAGAGATTGTGTTATATCTGTGCAGGGCAAGAACACAATAGTTGCTTTATTAGAGTTGTCGCTATCTGACTTTGATGTAATTATGGGCATGGTTTGGTTAGCATCATGTTATGCTTTGGTTGATTGTTATGCTAAGCTGGTATATTTTAATTTCCCTGGAGGATCATCTTTAGTATGGAAGGTATGACTCCTCTAACACAGGGAAAATAATATCTTATGTAAAGGCACGCCGAATGATTAATCATGGGTGCTTTGGTTTTATTGCTACTATCCATGATACTCGAGGGGAGGATATTACTATCGATAGTATTCAAGTTGTGCGAGAATTTGTTGATGTGTTTCCAGAAGACTTACCTGGGTTACCTCTAATGAGAGAAATTGAGTTCAACATTGACTTAGTGCCAGACACTCAGCTTATCTCTATTCCTCCGTATCGTATGGCTCCAGCCGAGTTGAGAGAATTGAAGGTCCAACTCTAAGAACTACTTGATAAGGGCTTCATCAGGCCCATCGTATTACCTTAGGGTGCCCCAGTGTTATTTGTGAATAAGAAAGATGGCATGATGAGAATGTGTATCGACTACAGGCAGTTAAATAAGGCAACAATCAAGAATAAGTATCCATTGCCTCGTATTAATGATCTATTCGATCAGTTGCACGGTGCTGCTCATTTTTCCAAAATTGATTTGTGATCAAGTTATCATCAGCTGAGAATAAAGACCGAAGATATCTCAAAGACAACCTTTCAAACTAGGTATGGGCACTTTGAATTTTCGGTGATGTCCTTTGAATTGACAAATGCTCCTGCAACATTATGGACCTCACAAACAGGATATTCAAGCCATACTTAGACCAGTTAATAATTGTATTCCTTAATGATATTTTGGTCTACTCTCGAGATGAGGTTGAGCATGAACATCATTTGAGAGTTGTATTGCAGACACTTGTGGAATAGAAACTTTATGTTATGTTCTCAAAATGCCAGTTTTGGTTGAGAATAGTTTCCATTTTAGGACACGTGGTATCATGAGAGGGGATTCAAGTTGATCCAAGAAAGGTAGAACCTGTTTGAGATTGACCATGACCTAATACTCCTTTAGAGATACATAGTTTCTTGGTGCTAGCTGGATATTACAGACGGTTCGTGAAGGGTTTCTCAAAGATAGCTGCTCCATTGATATGTTTAACTTAAAAAGGAGTGATTTTTCAGTGGTCAAATGAATGTGAGGAGAGTTTCCAGGAATTAAAGACTGCATTGATTATAACTCCTATTTTGACCTTACCCATGGCAGAGGGTGATTTCACCATTTATTGTAATGCGTCTAGAGTCGGATTGGGTAGTGTCTTAATGCAGAATGGTAAAGTGGTAGCATATGCTTCTCGATATCTAAAGATTTATAAGAAGAATTATCCGACACATGACTTAGAGTTCGCCGCCATTATATTTGCTCTCAAGATATAGTGTCACTACCTTTATGATAAGCTGTATAAAGTCTATAATGATCACAACAGTTTGCATACATATTTAAGTAAAGGGATCTGAATTTGAGGCAACGGCTATGGTTGGAGCTACTTAAAGATTATGATCTTACTATCTTGTATCATCATGAAAAGACGAATATGGTGGAAGATGCTTTGAGTAGAAAGTGTATGGGTAGCTTGGCTTGGATCGCTATTGAAAAGTGACCTATGGCTAGGGATATTTAGTCTTTAGCCAATTAGGGAGTTCAAATTGATCATACACTTCTAGGCAAGTTTCTTACAGGTATGGTGGTGCAATCATCCTTAGTTGGAGAAGCCAAGGCATGACAATATAGCGATCCCCAACTTGCTAGATTACAAGATCGAGTGCAGAGTAGAGGCATGAAGTCCTTCTTAATTGATGGCGAGGGCGCTTTGTGTCGACATGGTAGATTGTGCATTCCCATGGTAGGTGAGGTAAAAGGGCTAGTACTTGCAGAGGCTCATAGCTTGCGATACTCCATCCATCCTGGTGGTTCGAAGATGTATTAAGACTTGCGTGGTTTGTACAAGTGAAAAGGTATGAAGTCTGATATCTTGAAGCATGTGACTAGTTGTTTGAATTGCCAACAGGTCAAATATGAATATCAAAAAACTGGTGGAGTAATGCAAAACTTGATTATCCCAGAGTGAAAGTGGGAAAGGATTACTATGGACTTTGTTATTGGGTTGCTGAATACATTCAAGAAGCACGACTCAGTTTGGGTGATTGTAGACAGACTCACAAAATCTGTCCATCTCATACCAGTTCGAGTTACTTATATCATAAAGAAGTTAGCAGACATTTAGCTTCGAGAGATAGTTCAGCTTCATGGAGTGCCTTGTTCAATAATATCAGACTGGGGTGCACAGTTCACTACTGAGTTTTGGAAATCTTTTCAGAGGTTGTTGGGATCACAAGTTGAGTTGAGTATAACTTTTCATCCCCAAACTGATGGACAGTCTAAGTAGGTTATTCAGATCTTGGAGGACATGCTTATATCTTGCACGATTGATTTTGGTGGGCATTGGGATGATCAATTGCCATTGACAGAGTTTGCTTATAATAATAATTACCAAATGAGTATACAGATGGCACCGTCGAGGCTTTATATGGTCGCAAGTGCCGATCACCAATTGGATGGTTTGAACCTGGGGAAGCATAATTACTATGTCCAGATTTAGTTCAGTAGGATTTAGAAAAAGTTGCAGTGATACGAGAATGGCTTTGGACAACACAAAGTAGACAAAAGTCTTATGTCGATAAGAAAGTCCGTGACGTGGAGTTCATAAAGGGTGAAAAGGTCTTTTTGAAAGTTTCTCCTATGAAGGAAATTATGAGATTTGGTTGAAAAGGTAAGCTGATGTTAGAACCCGTATATTGGTGTTCT
>DF367681.1:0-11136 GCA_000787875.1 Solanum virginianum | reverse complement strand
GTAGATCTCCCCAGTAGGAGTACAAGATATCCAGCTTTTGTCACCAAGCTCCAGGTTGCTTTGGGGCTTTGCATGTCTAGAGTTTATGTTTTTGTATAGTATAGTTAGTTGAGGCGGAGCATCGGCAACGGGTGCCAGTCCGCCTTAACGGGATTTGGGGCGTGACAGCTTTCCTTGAACATTTCTTTCCAATTAAGTTGAGGAAGCCAATATAATGGAGTTCATGAACCTCAAGCAAGGTTATATGAGTTTTAGGGAGTATTCCCTTAAATTTAATGATCTATCTAGGTATGCTCCTAACTTGGTTGCTGATGCTTGGGCAAGAATGTATAGTTTTGTTTTGGGTGTATCCAATTTGATCATTGAAGAGTGTCGTCCCACCATGCTCATAGGGGATATAGATACATCTTAGCTTATGACATTCACTAAACAACTTGAGGGGGAGAACCTTAGGAAAACAAGTATGGGGAAGTCCAAGAGGGCTCGACTTGGTGGAGGCTTCCAAGGTACAAAGTGTCACGACCCAAGCCTAGGGCCTAGATGTGACCCAACGAATGAGGAATCCGAAGGGACCCCAATCAAGCCTATTAACATATCATTACACATCCTTGGTTGCGAAAGCAATTAAATAATAATAAAAGAGTAGAAATAAGGGAAAAGGGACTAAGGGAAAACTTTCATATCATAAAACATCAAGAGTGTCAAAGAGAATCAAACTCATAGCATCATTACATAACTTGTCCAACAACATCTCTAAACATAGAACTTAGCGTGGGGTAAGAAAAGCAACCGGGCTCACCCTCATAGTCAAAGCATACAATAAAAGGAAATAGCATAAGATCAAAGACATTGTCCCTGAAATTGAGAACTCACCAACATGATATGTAGAGATAGTACAAGCCACGGGGAGGATAAGGATGATCATTAGGAGCTTCACTTCCTATATGATAACATCATGTAGGCATAAAGTATGCATTAGTATGTTTAAATGTACTAAGTATGTAGGATTAAATGCAACAAGAGATAGGCAACATAGTCAAAATGTGTAATTAGGCAATAGATGAACATATAACCATATGGCATGAGGCAACATAATCGATATGCATAATTAGGCAATAAATGAGCATATAGCAATATGGCATACATGGGTCATGTTTGAAGTAAAACATGCTTACATAGAACATATTATATGTGTAGTGAGAGACCAACAATATGATGGTGGTCACACCCTACTTCCATGGTGATTGAGGTATCAACCCCTCAAATGGTTGATGGTGGTCACACCCCGAATTCCATGGTGATTGAGGTATCAACCCCTCAATTGGTTGATGGTGGTCTCAACCCGCCATCCATGGTGATTGAGGTATTAACTCCTCAATTGGTTGATGGTGGTCTCACCCCACCATCCATGGTGATTGAAGTATCAACCACTCAATTGGTTGATGGTGGTCTCACCCTACTATCCATGGTGATTGAGGTCTAGCACCCCGTCAATTAGTTGTGGTCAACATGCAACACTATAGATACTTTTCATGAAATCAACACATATATACCTTCCTTTCATCATCATAAAGCCATACAAGTCATAGGTCATGTAATGGATCATCAATGGCTCAAGAACACTAAACCAGACATTTTATCAAACACTTGGTGGGTGTGTAATGCTAGTGTAAAATCATGCAATTAAAGAGTGAAATTATGCAAGAAATCTTGAAGTAAATCATCCCACCAACACGTGGTATACCACCTTACAAAATACATTGAAATCCCTCATTAAAACTCATCATAGATCTTAGATTCATAACTCAAAACATATATAAACAGTCACACTTTTACAAAACCCCAATGTAGTTCATAGTCAAATTCATAATAGAGGGTCCATAAGTAAAATCTACTTAAAAACATGTAATTTAGGTAAAAAAGAAGCTTGGGCACCATGGATGAAAGGATCCAATGGTTGAAACCCACATATCTTAACTTTAGAGAATTTCTTGATGAAGATTGGAATGGAGAATTGAAGCTTGACTAATTTTCCTAAGATTCAAAATAAGATTTTGCACTTGAATTTCGGGTGAAATATTTGTCTAATTGCTTGAGACAGTATTAGGGAATGTCTTGCATGATATGAAGGTAAAATATGGCTAAGTATAGGTATTTTCATGCATGGGAAGACTTAGGCCAAGACCAAAAATCCTTGGACTGAGATAAAATAATTGGGCAAAAATAACACTGGCGCGTGCCCAAGGAGCATTGCTCCAAGGGCACGAACCCTCTCTAAAAATTGCATTTTTGGAAAATTGAAATTGTGATTTGATCACTTTACAATTGGAGTTAGACCTATTTCCCACTCATTTTTGCCTTCTATAAAGAATATTAAATCAAATTTTGGATATCACACATGGATTTTGAGATATATGGAAATTACGATTCCGGGCACCTCCGAGGCACATTTTTGGGCATTTTTTGGGGTCGTTTCACAAAGGGTGGTCATTTTCAAGAAGGCCATAAATTCCAAGGCCAAGAGTTCTCCATTGTCCAAGGCTATTTTCGGGCATTTTTTGGGGTCGTTTCACAAAGGGTGGTCATTTCAAAAAAGGACACAAATTCCAAGGCCAAGGGTCCTCCATTGCCCAAGGCCAAGGATTTGCTAATGATAGGGCTACCAACCCTAAGACTCAAGGTGGGAGTAGTGCGATAACTCTTTCGAGGGGCCCAATGTGCGGGAGGAATCATGGTGGTGCAGGTTTGAGGAACTTGGTTGCTTAATTTAGGTGTGGCAATATAGGCCACAAGATTGTCGATTCTCCAAAAAAGGGTAGAGATGGACGTCCTCACAGACAAGATGCCCATGGTTATCAAAGGGCATAAGGTGGCCAAAAAGGAGGTGCTCTATGTCATAATCAATTTTATGCTCTTCAAGAGAGACAAGGGGTTAATGAGGCACCTGATGTTGTTACCAATATATTAAAGATTTATGATTTTGATGTGTATACTTTATTGGATTTGGGTGCCACTCCCTCTATCATTACTCTTTTTGTTGCTAATAGGCTCCATGTATGCCCAAATTATTATGTAAACCTTTTGAGGTGTCTACCCCAAATGTTGAGTCCATTCGTTCTAAAAGATATAAGGGATGTCCCATGGCTATATTTTATAAAGTTTTGACTTGTGATTTTGTTGTACTTGACATGGTAGATTTTGAAATTATTCTCAGGGTGGATTGGTTACATGCACATCACGCTACCATTGGTTGTAGAACTCATAAGGGTAGATTCCAATTCCCCAATGAACTCATCCTTGAGTGGGAAGGTCATGATAAAGTGGTCAAGGGTAGGTTTATCTCTTATCTTAAGGCTCAAAAGTTGATTCCCAAAAGTTGCATTTATCATCTGGTGCCGGTTAGGGATCTCGAGTCTAAAGTATATTATATTGTGTCAGTTTCGGTGGTCATTGAGTTTCATGATGTCATTCCCGGTGAACATCCTAGTATTCCTCCCAAAAGGGAAACAGACTTTGATATAGACCTCCTTCCTTACACTCAACCCATTTCCATTCCTCTCTACTGAATGGCCCCGGCGGAGTTGATGGAGTTAAAGGACCAATTGAAAGATATGTTGGAGAAAGTTTTTATAGATCCTAGTAAGTCTCCTTGTGGTGCAACATTGTTGTTTATAAGAAAAAAGGACTCATTTAGAATATGCATCGACTACCAGCAATTTAATAAGGTCATCGTAAAGAAGAAGTATCCCCTACCTTGGATAGATGACCTGTTTGATTAACTGTAAGGGGCTAGTCACTTCTTAAAGATTGGCCTTTAGTCCGGGTATCACCAATTGAGGGTGAGGGAGTGTGACATTCCCAAGACAGCCTTCCAGACAAGATATGGACATTTCAAGTTTATGTTGATGTCATTGGCCTAACCAATATTTGACGATATTTATGGACATCATGAATAGGGTTTTTAAACCCTCCTTGACATATTTGTGGTGGTATGCATTGACAACATTTTGATTTATTCCAGGAGTGAAGATAAGCATGCTAAGCTAATAGTTTGGGATTAGCAATAAGCCCTAGGGGACCTAACTCTATCGCACGACATAGATCATGAAGAAGGGAAATATTTCCTAGAATGCCTCATAGCCTCCTATTCATAGTCATGGCATGCTTCACCACCATTAATAGGGCTCTAATTGATGCGTTGTGTTAGATGCTGAGGGCCTAACAACCTAGTGCTCTAATACCAAGTTTGCCACGACCCAAGCCTAGGGCCTAGATATGACACGGTGCATGGGGAGCTTGAAGGGAACCCAAGCAAGCCTCTTAACATATCATTACACATCCTTGGTCACGGAAGTAATAGAATAAAATAAGAAGTAGTAAATTGGGACATCCAGGGCTAAGGGAACACTTTCATATCATAGAAATCAAGAATCAAGGGAGTCAAGGCTCATAGGATAGATACATCATATGTCCAACAATACCTCTAACCTTAGATACTTAGCGGGGCCAAGACAAGTAACCGAGCTCACCTTCATAACAATAGCAATAGGTAATCCAAACGTACAAGACATAATCTAAACATAAGCTTGAGAAAAGATTGATATTGTCCCCGGAATTAAGGACTCACTAAAACCTAACTTAAACAATCTGTCTAGCCACGAGAAGGAGAATCAACAGGAGCTCTGGTTCCTACATGGTAATATCATATAGGCATAGAGTATGTATTAGTACGTTAGAATGTACTAAGTAGGATGCAATGCAACAAGTGATAAGCACCATTAACAAAATGCACCACATAGGCAATGAATATGCTTATAGGAATATGGCATGTATGAATGATACTTGAAGTAAAATCATGTTTATATATAGAACATAATACAAGTGTAAGGAGTGACCATTATTAGTGCACTCCAAGGCCTACCACCTCCTTGGAGAGGCGCATGAGGTACAAACCCCTTCATGAGGTTGACGGAGTATAAACCCCCCAACAAGGTTGATGGGTACAAACCCCCAACATGGTTGCATGGGCCTGCCACCTCCCGAGCAAGACGATCGATGTATAAATGGCAACAAGGTTACCCAAGCCTATAACCTCCCAAGTGAGGGTTGGTCATCCCCAACACTATAGATATAATATACATACATTCCTTCCATAATCATCATATACATACATTCCTTCCATCATCATCATATACATATATTCCTTTCATCATCATCATATACATACATTCCTTTCATCATCATAAAGTCATTCAACTAATAAGACATGCATTGGACCTTCAATCCCTCAAGAAATCATAACCGGACATTTTATTAAACACTTGGCAGGTGTGTAGTGCTAGTATAAAATCATGCAACTCAAGAGTGAAATAATGCAAGAAAACTTGAAGTAAAATAGCCCACAAATACTTGGTAATACCATCTTCCAAAATACATTGAAAACCCTCATCAAATATCAAGAAAGATCATAGTTGTATAGCATTAAACATGCATAATCATAATAGGTAAATCATCTCATGGTAAATGAGTAATCATGTATTTTCAATCAAACTTTTATGAAATCCCAATATAATATATGACCATAATCTCTAATGAATAATACCCAAAAGCAACACAACTGGGAAACATGTAATTTTCATAGAAATGGGAGATTGGGCTCTATGGGTGAAAGGAACCCATGAATGAAACCCACATACCATAGACCTTAATTTTCTTGAAATTGAGTTATGAAAGACTTGATGTTTTGAAGTGAGTCTTGGAATCCAAATCTTGCTCTTGAGTTTTCTTGAATTTGTATTGGGGTTTCGATGGAGGCTCTTGAGAGAATTTGAGAGTGTATTCCAATTGGGAGAAGTGAATT
The DNA here is from genome assembly GCA_000787875.1 of Solanum virginianum. Lineage (NCBI taxonomy): Eukaryota > Viridiplantae > Streptophyta > Magnoliopsida > Solanales > Solanaceae > Solanum > Solanum virginianum. The sequence continues at coordinate 5,276 of DF367681.1, read as the reverse complement.
TGATCTTTAGGAATAGGGTTAGGTCTTTAGGAGGTGTCGCCTTATAGCCTCCAATTGGGAGAAGTGAATTTGATCTTTAGGAATAGGGTTAGGTCTTTAGGAGGTGTTAAGATAGCATAGGAATTTCCAAAATACCAATAGAAATGGCTAAGTTTACGGAATGCCATTAATGAGGCGGAATTTGGCAAAAACATATAAAGCCTTGCAGATACAAGTACTACAAAAATGGGCATAACTCCTTCATCCAAACTCTAAATAAGGTGAAACCAAGTGCATTGGAAAGATAATTCAGAGATATTTGGTTCGGTAGGTCGTGGGATACCTAGTTCTTTGTGTGCTAAGTGATATACCCCTTTAAAGTCGACCCTCCTATCGGTACTTGTGCAAAACTTAGCCAACAAAAATATTTTTGAACTTGACTTCATGTAGGGGACACACGACAGTCTTAGATGATATAAGTAAGCTTGATTTAGATTTTATTAAGAACTTGAAGCTTGAATGAGTTTCTTGAGATCCGGAAGTGAGTTTGGGACACTTGAATTGGGTGAAATATTTGTCTAAGTATTTGAGAGAGTATTAGGGAATGTCTTGTATGATATGAAAATGAAATATGACTAGGTGTTAGACCTATTTGGAAACACATAGGCCCAAGACCAAAGAGTCTTTGACCAAATAAGAAAAATAAATCACAAAATGAACTGAGGTGAGCCCTTAGCGCTATGCGCCTTGGGTGCGAAAACCTCACTAGAAAGTGAATTTCAGGAAAATGAAATTGCAATCCATTTGCTCTAAAATAGGGGTTTGACCCATTCTCCACTTAATTTGACCCCTTCATTAAGAATATGAAGTCTAAGTTTTGATATCATGCACAGATTTTGAGATATATAGAAATTACAATTCTAGGAGCTTCCGAAGCACATTTTCAGGCACTTTTTTGGGTCGTTTTAGGCAAAATAGCCATATTAACATTGTGATTCATATTTTTAAAAATGATCTATGCTTAGAAGAGATTAGGAGAGGTAAAGCTCGTGTGGATTAACTTGGGGCACTTAGATATGCCATTCAGGTAGTCTAGTTTCCTTCCTCCTAGATTGAGTTGAAATATGTGTTGAGTGCCTCGATATTATTGGGAATTATAGGTCAAAGGCTATATATACTAGTTTGATATTGTGATTATTTCTTGGGTAATTCCATATCTATATCTATTGTAATAGCTATTTTTAGTTTTGTTTTGAGTTGTAAATGCATCTAATAAGAACCATAATGACAAGATGGAGCGCGACAGAGGTAAGTTGAATATTGGTGCTACTTGAGTGAATACAGTTAACTATTTAAATGTTGGTTTGACTTGCTAGGCTTACTAGTACTAAAAACTATGTTATAACCATTGTAGTTTTGATTACCTATTATCTATATTATGACTATATCCAAGAAAATCATTGCCTGGTGTACTGTTGTCTACTTGTAGAGATATTGTGGGTGTTGTTTTGCTGGTACACTATTAGGTTAGCTATAGTGGTTTTAGATACTTGTGATATTCTGATTATCTACTTTTGTTTGGGCCTTAGCCTATGCTTAGGCTAGTGATGCCCTAGACTTTCATTCTTCAGAGCCTACATTGATACATACGTACACTGTGTTTCTTGAGAGGCACAAATCCTTGTAGACTGGCTTAGTAGACTTGAGTCTAATAGAGTAAAGGCTTGGTTGATTGCTCCATAGTTGTAGGCTCAGTTGATTGTTCATATAAGTTAGAGGCTCAGTTAATTATTCTTGGGTTAGAGGACAATTGATTATCAGATCGTCCTATCGTAGTTGACTCCCTAATTGCAGGCTAGGTCAAGAATATGTCTAGTAAGTCTAGGCATATTTCTGGAGTTAGAGGCTCCGCACGATGTTGTGTTCTAAACTAGTTGAGATCTCATACCATTTATTACTAATTCTTGTATCTATCTACCTAGGCATACCATAATTATGCTTGGGTGTTCTTTCTAGGCTTATAGGGGACCTGTTGTCATACAAGTATAGATACTAAGACCTTATACCTATGTATAGCACTCTACCTCTACCATGTGACAACTGTGACATAGTTCCATTTTGGGTTTTATTAGTTAGTACCATTGTACATTGCTTTGTTCCATTTTATTTAATTTTCTGTGATTCTACAGGCATACTTGTCACTTAGTCGTGGTTCAGCTAACTAGTACTCTAGTAATTTTTGATAGTTGCTCTTTAGTATTCACTATATTTTAGTCAATTCACCAACGATGCCTATTAAGTACCTTTTGCTAGTACTCAACCCTGATTTTCAGTAGCTGTTCATGGTGCAGGTCTGAGTACGATCCACGCTCACTGATCTTGGGATATTGTAACCTCTTTAGGAGACTATTAGCGATCACTGGGTAACTTTTGGGGTCTTTTGTAGTCACCTTCTTAATATTTCACTATCTTTCTATTTGGACCCAGGCATTATATATATATATATATATATATATATGTATATATATATATAGTTTTGGCTTATATTTGTATTATATTATTCATGATATATATTTTTATTTTGAGTCTATAGTAGCTCTATATAGGTGACTTCCAAGTCCTGAGATAGGTTACCCTTGGCGTATATTGTATGTTGTTAGCTGCCATTGTGCAATGTTATTGGATAGGTACCTTTGGTATTGGGTTGGCTTGCTTATAGGTAGGATTTGACAAGTTCCATCATGTCCCAAAAATTTGGGCCGTGACAAGTTGGTATCAAAGCCTTAGGTTCATTAGTCTCAACTGTACAAGATATTGCCTATTAAAGTCATGCAGATGGGGGGTAGAGACATCCTTGACCTATCTTGAGAAGGCTATAGGATGCGTAGGAAACTCCTTATTGTTGATTCTATTCATGTAGTAGTGGTTGTTGGTTTACTCGAATCTAATTAATTCACTTGCTTGCAGATATGTCACATGTAACTCAATCTCCAGGCAGAGTTGGTGGTGCACCATCAATTCCCAATAGGGAGCAGTCGAAGATCCCATTGAGCAGTGATAAAATGTCTAGGCTCCCCCCACATCCAGAGGTACCAATTCCCCTATAGTCCCCAACTGCCTTTGTGATTACAGCTGAGGTGCAGACGACTATTAGGCAGTTGGTAGTTTCTCTTGGGGGTATTTAGCAAGGCCCATTACTAGCCCCAGTTGCTCATGTATAGCCTCCAATATAAGCCCAATAGAGTATGCCACTCTAGAGGGTCCGATTGCATAGCTAGAGGTATACCTTTCAAGGATCAACAAGTGCTTAGGTATTTTCTTAGCTTGACTCTACTGTGGTATTCGACGAGGGGGGGAGGGGTGGTAACATTGAGGCTATTAGTATCCAGGTGCACAGAGTTTACAGCTTATTAGTTAGAGGGGCTAGACAGAATGTCATGGTGGTCCTTCTACTGAGTTAGTCGATGCACCGCCTGTGACTTGGGAAGAGTTTTTTGGTGCATTCATGACTAAATTTGTTCTAGGAGCCTCAGAGACAATCTTGTAAGTAGTTCACTAGTCTGGAGCAATACACAATGACAGTGTACTAGTATGAGGTGAGGTTTTAGGAGCTCTCCAAGTATGCCACAACTATTTTACTAAAAATGAGGAGCAGATTTGTTGTTTTGTACATGGCCTAAGACCACAATGGAGGATTCACACACATTCTTTGGTGATTTTGGGCCGATCTTACTTAGATAATATTGATCACACCCATTCTATCTAATAGTTCAGTTGTGAGGACCAAGGGGGAAGTGGTAAACGTGTTCAATGTAATAAAGGTTTTAGTAGATCCCTATTTGTGTTCAGGGGACTGAATGACAAACCACCTTCGAGACTAGCCACCTATTCCAAGCATCCTAGCAGTCTATTGAGAGCGATCATTGGGGTCCAGATACTATTAGCCAGGGTGTTTCTTCCTATACTCCTAGATGTAGACAGAGTGAAAATGATACTTGTCATGTCCCAAATCCCGTTAAGGCGGACCAGCATCCGTTGCCGATAAGGCTCAGGAGAACCAAACTGTATCTATACAATTTCTATACATATTATAAGGGATTTCTATATTCAGCATGCCTTTTAGAGAGTAAACAATAATGAAAAGCCTAGTATAAAATGCATATGACTAGGCCGTTGGGTCCTCACTGTCTAAAGTATAAAACATGACCACACTTTAATTTACATGGTCTACAAAGCCTCTAGATAAGGAACAATATCTGATAAGGATCGGGACAGGCCACACCTCCACTAACTACACAGTACGCAAATATAAGCTCTAGACACACAAAGCTCCAAAGCAACTTGGAGCTCGATAATAGCAACTGGATATCCTGTACTCCTATTGAGAAGATCTACTAGCACCTATTCCTGTAACACGAAATGTAGGTCCCCCGTAAGGGACGTTAGTATGAGATAATGTACTGAGTATGTAAGGCAGGAAATAGCATATATGAAGTAACAACTCAAATGAAAATATGCACTGGTTTTGGATAAGAGACCACCTTAAGTTATACTGTGGGATCGTGTACTTTATGTTCATTTTATCACTTCACATTTATTGTAAAATCTGTGCACAACATATACTATAAATGACTAACTGATCAGTGCTAAACTTTATTGGGATTGCCCTCGGCTAGGCTCTTTCTTAGCCCATCGGGGTAGCCCCTGTGATAGGATTATCCCTGGCTAGGTGATTCTCCTACCCCTCGGGCTACCACCTATCTAAAAGCAATATACTTTATCTTTCAATTACCTTTGAGATGATTCTTTTGGCGGTCAGAATATTAGAGTTGTAGGAATATAGATACAACATATTACATGTAAATAATAACAAAAGACAACACCATAATGTTAGGAGTAGGTTACACAAGTAACGAAATGCATAAGGAGTAGAACAACACATGAACTTCATTTAGTAGAATAAACTCATGTATCATTGATATCTAATTATGTATGCAAATTTGGAGGTGACTATTCATAGGGCCATATGAATAGGTATATGAGTTTAGACACGATTAAAAGTTGAGACACGATTAGTAGTTGAGTCAGAGTTGGTAAGTGCATTTATGTACCAAGGAGGGTTCTATGTTTCATACCAAATAATATGAAATTAAGTAGCCTTACATACCTCGCTGTACAACCTCGCTATTACCATGAGACAACCTTTCCTCTTTCCAAATATTTATCTATAATAGAATAGGTGATAAAACTAGCATTAGCAGCTAATAGATATATCTTGGCAGTCCAATCTCATAAAA
>DF367683.1:5350-17710 GCA_000787875.1 Solanum virginianum | reverse complement strand
GCCGGCAGAAACCTCGGCATCATATCTCGACCGGTAAAGACCTCGGTCCCAATATTTTCTTTCTTACTCATTTCAGTACTCGGAACCAATGCAAATATACACATTTTGGAATGAATGAACATGATATGAATTCCACAAATAAATCACTCAAAATTTCCAATCACCACAATATATATATATAACTATCGTCACTTAACCTCATTTTCAATTCAAGTATTACGATATCACACTAACTCACATTTATACTTATTCACCATTGTTTTTATAATATAACAATATGTCATACAGCACACATAGAAGAAAGGAAAACTTGAGAATTCTACAAGAATTACAAGGTTTTGAAAGTCCACTTGCTTTAGTCAAATCACGGTCACTCAAGCACTTGAGCCTTTCCCTTCCGAATGGAATCCGTAGCACCACAATCTAGTTAAATAAATTTTGACAATAAGATTTCGAAACTAACAACATCTACATTACTATATGACTAGCCTAACCTCACAATTTCATCTAATTCGATAAATTAGTCCTTAATTTTTTTTAAGTCTAGAACTTAACCTTAAATCCTCCAAACAATCAATCAAACACTTGAGCTCTTTCCTTTCAAATGGAATTTGTGGCACCACGATCTAGTCAAAATAACAATCATAACAAGATTTCGAAACTAATAATACCCAAGTCTATCTATAGCCAAGTTCCTAAATTTTGAGACTAGGGCTAAGTTATAATTTCTCCCCATATCATAAATTTAAAGATTTTTGTATAATATAATATACCTAATATTGAATTACCTATCTTAATATGTCAAACTTGATTTATAATGTGGTAAACCCAACCAAACTCTTTTTTTTTCTAGTACAGACATTACGGAGAGACACATGTTAACATTACACGAAAACACAACACACAAGAAGCTGTGTAATGTCCTTACTGGTAGACATAATATTACTTCTCAATTAAATAATAAAACTATTAAATGGTCCAAAAAGCCCCTTTAAAATTCACAAGATAAACATTTTATAATATACACAACTCTATATCTCAAAATGATTTAACGGGTCGTTACATTATCCACCACTAAAAATCATGTTCGTCCTCGAACATAAGGTAGAAGAAAGTACCTGAAACTTCAAGAAGGTAAGGATATTTAGCACGCACGTCAGACTCCATCTCCCAGGTCGCCTCTCTAACTGGACGATTCTTCCATTGCACCTTCACAGAAGCAATCTCATTGTTCCTAAGCTTGCGAACCAGTCTATCCAAAATAGTAATAGGTTCCTCCTCAAACGACAAGTCTGGATTCAATACCACCGAATCGAATGAAAGCATATGAGACTCATCGGGCACATACTTCCGAAGCATGGAGACATGGAACAGAGGATGCACAGATGATAAGCTAGGTGGCAAGGCTAGTCTATAAGCCACCTCTCCAACTCTCTCCAAGATCTCAAGCACATCCTCATGGACCCATCTTGCACAGATGATAAGCTAGGTGGCAAGGCTAGTCTATAAGCCACCTCTCCAACTCTCTCCAAGATCTCAAACAGGCCAATAAATCGAGGGCTAAGCTTGCTCTTTTGTCCACCCTCTAACTGCCTCCACCTTAGCCGGATCCACCCTAATTCCCTCTTTGGACACCACATGCCCTAAGAATACCACTGAGTGCAGCCAAAACTCACACTTGGAGAATTTTGCATATAACTTTTCCTCCCTCAACCTCTGTAGCACTATCCTCAAGTGGTTGACATGATCAGCCTTGGTCTTAGAATGAATCATACGGACCTTCTCTATAGCATATCTCAGAAAGTCTGCATCTAATGAGTCCGTCTCAGCAGAATCGAACCAACCAATCGAAGATCTACATCGTCTACCATACAAAGCCTCAAATGGAGCCATCTGAATACTGGAGTGATAACTATTATTGTAGGCGAACTCTGCTAAGGGAAAATGTTGGTCCCAACGGGTTCCAAAATCAATCACACAAGCTCGCAGCATATCTTCTAATACCTAAATAGTTCGCTCAGACTGTCCATCTGTCTGAGGGGTGAAACGCTGAGCTCATATCCAACTGAGTACCTAGGCCATGCTGCAAGGCCCTCCAAAAATGCGAAGTGAGAGTGAACCTCGATCAGAAATGATAGAAATGGGCACACCATGCAACCTAACTATCTGACTGATGTAAAGCTCAACTAACTTCTCTGCTGTATACTTGACCTTCACGGGGATAAAATGGGCAGACTTAGTCAATCTATCCACGACCACCCAGATAGAGTCATAACCACCCACAGTAGTGGGAAAACCCACCACAAAATCCATGGTGATTCACTCCCACTTCCATATAGGAATGGGCATCCTCTGAAACTCACCTCCAGGCCGCTGGTGCTCACACTTAACCTGCTGACAAGTCAAACACTCTTCATACCACACCACCAATAGTGCTGACTCAAGTCATGATACATCTTCGCTGCTCCTGGATGAATGGAATAACGAGTACAGTGAGCCTCCTCAAGAATAGATCTAATCAAATCACCTACCTTAGACACACAAACTCGACCTCCAATCCTTAAAATGCCATCAGGATCAAGCACCGCCTCCTTAGCCTCTCCTCTAGTCACTTTGTCTCTGATAAGGCATAGCTTCTCATCCTCAAATTGACGCTTTCGAATCTAGTCCATCAAGAAAGAACGAGAGTCAATGGAAGCAAACACAATGCCCTTATCTGAAAGCTGTAACCTGACTAGGCTATTAGCTAGACGCTGAACATCCCTAGCCAAAGGTCACTTCTCCACTCGAATAGTAGCTAGGCTCCCCATGCTTACCCCAAGTTTAGATCCCTTTGACTGAATATATACTGAAGGCTTCTGTGATCAGTGAAGACCTCACAATGTACTCCATATAAGTAATGACGCCACAACTGAAGAACAAAAACCACACCTGCTAGCTCTAAGTCATGGGTAGGATAATTATTTTCATGAACCTTTAATTGTCTAGAGGCATAGGCTATCACTTTACCACTTTGCATCAATACACCCCCTAACCCCACTCTCGATGCATCGCAATATACCGTAAAGTCCACACCTGTCTCAGGTAATGTCAAAATGGGAGCCCAAGTCAACAAAGACTTGAGCTTTTGGAAGCTCGCCTCACACTCATCTAACCAATGAAAAGCTACATCCTTTCGAGTCAACTTAGTCAATGGGGATGCAATAGAAGAAAACCCCTGAATAAACTGTCGAATATCCTGCAACAAAGGTGAGGCTGCATGCTCTAAAGAAACATGGTCCTGACCAACCTCTACCTGTGGCTCTAGAGAAGCCCCTCTAGTTTTCCCTCTAGCTCTTGCTGTCCCTTGGGCATGGCCCCTCACTGATGCCACTCCGCGACCATGTCCTCTAGTGCGAGGGGCGTTAGTCAACCCAATGGACATCACTAAAAACTCATAATGGCCATAACGAGTTCAAAAAACTATCATAGGGATATTCGAGGCCCTAATTTTTAACTGATGGTAACCAGACCTTAAGTCAATCTTGGAAAGCACAGTTGCACCCTGAAGCTGATCAAATAAGTCATTAATACGGGGGAGAGGATATTTGTTCTTGACGGTCACCTTGTTCAGTTGCCTATAGTCAATGCACATCCTCATGGACCCATCTTTCTTTTTCACAAACAAGACTGGGGCACCCCAAGGTGACACACTAGGACGAATAAAACCTTTACTCAATAAATCTTGGAGTTGCTCCTTTAATTCTTTCAACTCAGTTGGAGCCATTCTATACGGAACCAATCAATTTCTCAGCATGGATGTAAGAGATGACTTTGCTTGGATAAGAACAACTATCGCCCTTCCACTCAATCTTTGGTACCCCGGGCATAGCTAAGGTTATAGTCTTTGCATAACAATTAAGAATAGCATGATATGGGGAAAGCCAATCCATCCTTAAGATAACATCAAAATCTACCATCTTGCATAACAATCAATAATAGCATGATATGGGGAAAGACAATCCATCCCTAAGATAACATCAAAATCTACCATCTCTAGAATAATCATATCCACCCAAGTATCATACCCAGTCAGAGAAACAAGATAGGATCGATACACTCAATCCACCACTAAAGACTCACCTACTGGTGTAGAAACATGAATAGGTGTAGGAATACGATCATATTCTAACTATCATACCCAGATGAAGAAACAAGACAAGATCGATACACTTGATCCACCACTAAAGGCTCACCTACTAGTGTAGAAACATGAATGGGAATAGGCATATGATCATATAGCAAATCAAATCCAGATGAAAAGTAGGAGGACACATATGAGTAGGTAGATCCAGGATCAAACAATACAGACGCAGATTGATGACAAACTAGGATAATACCTGTGATGATTTCATTAGAAGCCTCTACCACGGCCTCCCTGGAAATGCATAGCAATGTGGTCCCCTACCACCGTCTGTCTGAGCAATACCTCTACCCCCACTATGTGGGGCCATGGGACCACTCACCCCATTACCTGGAATGCGGCCACCTCTGTCTGCCTGAGCTCTGCCATGCCCTCTATATGATGGTGCTGGTGCTCTAGTCTGAACTGAAGGTCTGAGATAGGGTCCATCTTGCCCGTCTGATAAAGGACACTATCTTATCAAGTGATTAGGATCTCCACAACTAAAACGGGGCCTTGAGATCTGAGGGTGGGGTACTGATCCTGATGAATTACCATAGCTGTCTTGTCCTGTAAGCCCACGATGCGTCTGACTACCCTCAGAAGTAGGTAATGCTGCATGAACTGGTCCCCGATGCTAGGATGAGCCACCCCCTCTATAGAACCCTTTACCTCTAGATGAGGTACCAGAAAATTAACCTGATGCATGGTCCCTCTTAGCATCCCCAAACTCTTCTCTCTCCATCAGCTCTGCCTCCTTAGCAGCACTCATAACAGATTGGAAAGAGGCCCCATCTCTAGATACTATGAAAACTGCCTATCGAAGAGAGTATTTCAGTCCTCTCACAAACCTGCGAACCTTTTCTGTCTTATTTGGAATAATGGTTGTGGCATGTCTAGATAACTAACAAAAACGGGTCTCATACTCACTGACTGATAAGCCATCCTACCTCAAACTCTCAAATCTCAACTGACTTTCCTCCCTCACACTCCAAGGGACAAATCTATCATGAAAAGCACCAGAGAATATCTCCCAAGACACTGTGGGAGATCCCACAGACAAAGATCCTGAATATGTCCTTCACTATTCTCTGGCTGGTCCACGAAGCTGAAGAGTAACATATCGAACCTAGTGTGACTCAGCTAAGCCGACAGCGTCTAACAGCTCCCTACAAGTAGTCAGAAACTCATAAGCATCCTCTGTTCTTCCACCCTGGAATTGAGGTGGGTTCATCTTCCTAAACATCTCATAGCGGCGCTGTTCACTCTGAGTCAATGTAACTAATGGTGCACCCCGAGCCTCCATAGCTAGCGCAGGATCAATCTCAACTCTAGTACCCAATGGTGGCTGCCCTAGCGGATTGTGAACCAGAGGAGCATGATACTGATCCAGAGTCTGAGCTCCTCCTCCAGTCTGAGAACCGCCTGGCGTGCCTGTCGTGTTACCACTCGGAGTAAGACACTCTAGTACATTCAGCACCCTTAATAAAGTATCCTGCAACAAAGGTGAGGCTGCATGCTCTAAAGAAACATGGTCCTGACCAACCTCTACCTGTGGCTCTAGAGAAGCCCCTCTAGTTTTCCCTCTAGCTCTTGCTGTCCCTTCTAGTTTGCCCTCTAGCTCGTGCTGCCCCTCGGGCATGGCCCCTCACTGATGCCACCCCGCGATTACGTCCTTTAGTGCGGCCTCTTCCCCTACCTCTAACTGGGGCCTCAGCAATAGCCTCAGGAGTTGTCTCACCTCTACCACCAGAAACAGTAGCTCTAGTCCTTGCCATCTGTCAGAAGAACATAGGCATAACTCAGTACTAATAAATATAACCACGCACGATAAGAGAGAATAAATAAAGAGAAATTTCCTATCAGTCCCAATAGCCTCTCAGAGATAAGTATAGACGTCTCCGTACCGATCCTTGAGACTATACTTAGACTCGGCTTGTATACATGTGAGACCTATGAACCTAGGGCTTTGATGCCAACTGTCACGACCCAAAACAAAGGGCGCGATGGCACTCATCTTATCCCACCAAGATAAGTCAGCCTATAACTTAACTATATCATTGAGAATATGAAGTTATAATAAATATAAAGGTTTAATTGCGGATAATAAGTCAACTTAGTTAAAAATCCCCAAAACCAGGTTGTCACGTGTACAAGCCTCTAGTAATATGAAGAATCAAAGAACAATAAGTCTAAAGTGTATTTCTTCTATTCTGTAAATGAAATAGTGATTATAATCTGAGTCTGGCTTAGCAATGTTATCCGGGTGCCCCAATCGGGTACCAGTCATGGCCCATAGGTTGGGTCGTGACAGAAGTGGTATAAGAGCAGTTCGTCTTCGGAGTGTCCATAGACCGTGTCTAGTTGCCTCGGATGATTAAGGAAAACACTACTCACTGTCCGGGCTCAGAACCTAGTGTAGAAACAAGGGGTCATATACTATAAGTAAGGAAAACACTACTCACTATCCGGGCTCAAAACATACACGAGTGTAGAAACAAGGTGTGAGTACCAAAAACCACACGGTACCCCCGCAAGTAAACAAACTAAACAAGGTAATTCCAATAGAATACACAAAACTCCTTTCATTCCAACCTACCTCTACCACTACAACCTGCATAGAAAATCAACCATCCCAGCAAGATACAATACATAGTAGATCATTATCCTACCTTTAAGTCATAAGGGAAAATTCTACAAATTCATCAAGTTCTCGCTAATTTATCAAGTGTTATTAAAACAGTATCACACTGATCATGTAAAGACATAAACAAGTCAAATAATATAATAAATATCCAAACTCATCAGTACACCACATAATTATACAAACTGGAGCATTGTGGGATGAAATGAATGTCGTGAGATGCAAATGATGCTATGCAATATCAAATAATCGTGATGCATGTCTGTCCTAGTGATACACACCCGCTGCATCACAGACCGGGACCCATGAGGGCCACACATGGACCATGTATCTATCGCGGTGCACAACCCGATCCCAAATATCATGACTTGAGCTCTTTCCTTTCAAATGGAATTTGTGGCACCACGATCTAGTCAAAATAACAATCATAACAAGATTTCGAAACTAATAATACCCAAGTCTATTTATAGCCAAGTTCCTAAATTTTGAGACTAGGGCTAAGTTATAATTTCTCCCCATATCATAAATTTAAAGATTTTTGTATAATATAATATACCTAATATTGACTTACCTATCTTAATATGTCAAACTTGATTTATAATGTGGTAAACCCAACCAAACTCTCTTTATTTTCTAGTACGGACATTACACAGAGACACATGTTCTTTTTTTTTCTAGTACAGACATTACGGAGAGACACATGTTAACATTACACGAAAACACAACACACAAGAAGCTGTGTAATGTCCTTACTGGTAGACATAATGCACCTACAGGTTGAAAATTAATAATTATCCTTACATAAAGTTTATCACAGGATTAGTAGAAAGAAGTAGTTATTTATTATTTTTTTTTGTAACAATAGCATTAGCATTCTAATCACAGGTATCTGTAATTATGGATCCTCAACAGTTACATTCCATTCAACTAATATAATAGTCAACACAACAAGGTGTGGTTTTTCCCCTTTACTGAACGTAATCCCCATGTTAATGAAGAATTGAGAGACGAAAATGTTACTTGGAAAGTGCTCTCCGAAGTCATTCACAAATCTCACACAAACCCTACTTTCTTCTCTTTACTGATGTTTATAGGGCTGCTCGTGCAACCCTTCCTCTTATATAATAATTATTTTATGTTATTTTATTTTATTTATTATTATTATAACTGAAAACTCTACTAACCTATTTTAATACATATACTATAAGTAGAATAAGTAATAAATATATAACTTATCATTTTTACCCACTAATTAATTCAATTATTCAAATTTACTTCCCAATTAAAATAATGAGACTATTGAATAGTCCAAAATGCCCCCTTAAAATTCACAAGGTAACCATTTTATAATATACGAAACTCTATATCTCAAAATGATTTAACGGGTCGTTACATCTGTCGACTCCTGTGAAGGTGGGTCATGTCAGTCAGTATGTATGATATGTGCATATGCTATGTAGTTTGGGTGGTTTAACTGTAGCGGTGACCTTGTCGGCCTACGTATATATATATATGTCTGTTTGTATGTTTGTTCTGTATACTGGGTTCTTCTGCATGCAAGTGGTTAGTCAGTAAAACAGAGGAAACTCTGCCAAAATTTCTGTAAATAAATAGTGATTATAATCTGAGTCTGGCTTAGCAAGTCAGTCGTTTGTAGTTCGGCTTTGTGATTCGGTATGGGCCCCCTATTCGGGCCATAGTCACGACCCCAGAGTTGGGTCGTGATAGAAGTGTATCAGAGCAGTTAGTCCTCGAAACGCCCACAGATCGTGTCTAGTAGAGTTCTGTTTATCAGTGTGTCATGCACCACATCTATAAGTAGGAGGCTACAAGGCATTTAAGATGTTATTCTGTCTTTCTGATCTTAGATCGTGCGATAGAGCTATGTTAGTAGGATGACCCCTACTGACAGATCATTTTGGTTATAGTAATGTCTCTGAGAAAATCATAAAGGCCTAAAAGGGCAAGTCTGTAGTAGATGTGTTAGGTTAGTGTAGTGATTACAATGATAACTGCCCCAAGAAAGATTGTCTGCTGGCGATAAGGAATGACACTGATAGTAGCAAGATCACATCTAAAGAGGTAGGATGGAGGTACAGAAGGTTTGGGCAAATGTTTACTAGTGTACTAAACAAGATTTTGGTTGTAAAATCTTGCAGAAGTAGTACAACTGTTATTCCTTTGGAGCTCTCCTTAGTAAATAAGGGGTGATCAAGTTGGCTTTGATTGAACTTAAACAATTCGATTTTGCATTTCACTGCCTAGGAGCTTGCTTTTGTCCATAAAAGGATCTGATCAGTCTACCAAATGGTTGTATTTCCCTTTGACTAAAAAATCCCTGAGGAAGTTCCAAGTATGTCTTATCATTTAAGTCACCTTGTAGGAATGCATTGTATGCATCCATTTGATGTATAAACCAGTTTTAGAGACAGCTATAGATAAACTGGTCCTGATAGTAACCATTTTCACCTCGGGCGAACAATTTTTTTTCTTGATAGTCAATGCCTTGCTTTGGACTATACCCTCTGGTCACTTGTCACGACCCAACCTATGGGCCGTGACTGGTACCCGATAGGGGCACCCAGAAAACATGACCAAATCAGATTCCACAAGAGTTACTATTTATTTTACAAAAGATTCGGCAGAGTCTCCTCTGTTTTATTGACTAGCCACCTGAAACAGAATAGTACAATAAACCAACAGACAGAGTGCAAACACGAATGTATAAACATGCGGGTCGACAAGTATGAACATCAGAATAACCAAATGAATATCGATAGCAGAAGCACATGTAGTTATCAAAGTGGTTAAAGGATCATAGTTAAAGGTTTTCATTTTTGAGCACATGTCACTTATGGTTCAGCTTACTCAAGAGTAAAAGAAATACTTGAAAGAATCAATGGACGGGAATGATGGTGACCTCCATACTCGCGCCATACCACAGTATGACTCTAGAAGATTCCACCTGACCATGTCTTCGATACATAGCATGAACGTAGGGTAAGTGAGCCGGCGTCCCTGAAATCAGTTACCCAAGTGTGGCATAAAGCCATCATATCATAGGCCCCATCACTGCATAACTCTACTAAGCGAAGCCGGCCTAGGGCGAAGTCGACCCCGCCGTATCTAACCAACCTCGAAAAATATATATATGTATATGTATCTAATATAATAAGCATGAGTAAGCCAGCCCGGGAACCGGCGAAATGGAAATATAGTGGTACGAGTAGAGTAGAGCGAAGTGTAGGTACAAAATCACTTTTTTATTCAAACTTGGATACAAAATCATGTTTGGGTGTTGTTCGGACAGGTTATTTCTTTAGGACTCATTTTAGTCCAACAAATTAATTTTTCCCAATTTCAAGTTAGTTCACCATATCATAAATTTGAAATTTATCCTCACTTGTATCAAAGTATTCATATATGGAGGAACCATATATTATTGATGCATAATAACTATTTTTGAGAATTAACACTTATGCTTACTAGTTGAGTTAGCTAAAATTGGCAAACTTGCATTTTTCTTAGCAAATTACAAGGAAATTAAATTATTTAAATTTTTTAACTTGTAGTAGATTGGGTTATACAAGGATTAGATTTGTAGAATCCTTTCACAATTTTGGAATAGGCATGAAAATGATATTTTTAGCTTAGGTTTGGGTCAATAGGAGCTCTTCAAGACTAGATAAACATGAAAATGGAAAATCTGAAATCATGCCAAAGAAACAAAACCTCACATACCTTCACTCCTTGCCCAAGTAACCCCCAATTCAAAATGACTCCAAGCTAACCTTCCGGTTGCGCCGAATCTACAATGGCATAAGGCACACATTATTAACTTCTAATCTTCCCTTAAGATTTACAAAAATTTCATTTACACCCTCACCAAGTTCAAATACTCCCACAAGGCTCAAGAATCCAATAGTACCCTTAAAACGCCAAACGGAGACTTAAAACGCTAAAAAGCGAATTGCTTTAGTTCCTTCATTTTTCTCAAAACTGGGCAGCTGACTATACAACACATGACTAGCATGTCAAACTACATCAATACGCTTCCAAAGATCATACCACAACACTCCAATGCTCGAAGAGCCCACAATATCAAAACGCTACAAATTCACTCATTCTAGGCCCCAATTCGACCACCAAGCTTATAATTGAATGCACACAAGTTTTCTATACTTTTTCCCACTCTCATAAGTCCACAATAACACATTTTAAACTAACAATACACAAAGATATCAATTTACAACAAACTGGGGTTCATACAAGATTAAGTTTCCAAATTTAAAATCTCGCTCTACAAACTTCTTTCTTAACTAATCAATCACATTTTCTTGGTCATCCATTCGTACTAACACCTTCTAATACAATGGAAACCATTAATTTAGCTCAAAAGATGAAGGATCAAAACTTACCTCAAAGCCCTATTCAACACTTCAAATCTTCATACACGAAAATCTACGGGTTCCTTCGACAAACCAAACCTTCTCCGACTCTTAGGGGATCCCATATACCAAGCTCCAAGCCTTAGAATTGAAGAAACAAGCAAAAACAACAAAATGTTTTGCACAAGTACTGTAGCAAACAGTGGCTCGGGTCACTGTTCATCCGAGGGTCTTCTTCTTCTCTTTTTTTTAAGTGCCAAATGTTGGCTTCCTTGTATATTTATAAAGCCTATAGAAAGATGTAGAAAGTTCTCTTTTCCTTGACAAAGAAATATGTAGCAACTTAAATCTTAAGAGTGTACACTTGCATATAACATGTCCATAGGCTTATATTCACCAATCCTTAACAAAGATTCCAATAAAAATTCTAATTCTCCAAAAGTACACTTAATTGTCAACCACCTCGAAAATGACACTAAGTACTTCAGTTGATCACCATGGTACCAAAACGCAAATGTACGGGCTCTAATAGTCTCCCCCCTTAAGAACATTCGTCCTCGAATATTATACAACCAAGAGAGTGCACAACTTCAAATACAATATCCAACACAAAACTTGACGATCACACTTCTCACTTAGGAAGACAAAATTATCTGAAGATGGGGAAAACAATTTGGGGATACTTCTTCTTCATAAGCTCCTCTGCTTCCCATGTCTCATAATCGATCACCACTTCCTACCATACGATGCCTCGTACAGGGCCATCTGAATGTTAGAATGGTAACTGATATTATAATTAAACTAGTTCAAGGGTAAGTGTTCATCCCAACTGCCTCAGAAAACCCATCACACAGGCCTACACTAGAATCTGAATAGTACCAAGGGAATGATATTCTTTTCTAAGGTTGCGCAAAGAAAACACTGGCTTTCATATCTCATCATCTTCCCTCCAGATATTTTTCGCCCCCATCTATTATGTTGCACGATACACAATTGCCTGATCAACTTCCACATGTACCAGCTGGACACACATAGCAAACCCAAAAGAAAAGAGAATGGTAGCAGTCGTAAGTTCAGTGCCTTACCTCCTCATTACATCATGATCTAGACTTGTGACAGCAGCAACATGCATAAGGATCCACCCAAAGCAATTCTGTTCCTCACTA
>DF367684.1:0-13414 GCA_000787875.1 Solanum virginianum | reverse complement strand
CCATTTTTCCCCTTTCACTTGGAACTCCTAAATGCCACATAGCCTCCTGCTTATAAATATGGTGCACAACACATCGATAAACAAGATTCTTCATAGACACGGCTTTGTAGACTCCCTATGATGACCCGCTTTTATACCACTTCTGTCATGCCCTCACTGCCGTTAAGGTAGACTAGCACCCATTGTCGATAAGGCTCGGGAGAACCAACTTGTATCCATGTGCTTCCTATACATATTATAAAGGATTTCTTCATCCAACATGCCTTTAGGAAAGTAAACAGTAATAACAAACCAAAAGGAGATGCATATAGCTAGGCGGTTGGGGCCATGTTGTCTAAAGTACGAGACATAACCACACTTTTATTTACATAGTCTACAAAACCTTTAGACAAGGAAAAGTATCTGATAAGGGTTAGGACAGGCCCCACCTCGACTAATTGGATAACATAAAAATATAACTTCTAGACACGCAAAGCTTCGAAGCAACCTGGAGCTTGGTAACAGTAGCTGGATATCCTGTACTCCTACTGGGGAGTTCTACTAGCACCTGTACCTACAGCATGAAATGCAAGTCCCTCGTAAGGGATATTAGTACAAGATAATATACTGAATATGTAAGGCAGGAAATACTGTACGTGAAGTAACAATTCAAATGAACTATGCACTTGTGTAGGATAAGAGACCGCCTTTAGTTATATTGTGGGATCATGTACTTTATGTTCTTTTTATTACTTTTCCTTTACTATATAATTTGTGCAATACATCTAATACAAATAACCTGCTGATCAGTGGTAAATCTATATCAGGATTGGCCCTGTCTAGGCTTTTTCTTTAAACCCTTGGGCTACCCCACATGATAGGATTGACCCTGGCTAGGTGATTCTTCCACCCCTCAGGTTACCACCCATCAATAAGGAATATACCTTACCTTTCAATTACCTTTGAAATGATTCTTTTGGTAGTTATAATATTGGATTTATATGTCTGTATATGTAGCATGTGACATATAGATAATCATACAAGACAATAGGACAATGAAAAGAGTACGTTACACAAATAATGAAATGGGTATGAGATGAAACAACTCGTGAACTTTATTTAGCAACAAGAACCTATGTAACTTAGTATCCACGTATGTATGTAGATTTATTGGTGACTATGTATGGGAGCACATGAATATGTGAAAGAGTGTTGACATGATTAATAGTTGTGTCGGAGTTAGTAAGTGCCTTTATATGCCAAGGAAGAATCTAGATTTCATGCCAAGTAATACGAAATCAAGTAGTCTTACATACCTCACTGTATGACCTCGCTATTACCTTGAGATAACCTTACCTTCCTCCAAATATTTATCTATAATATAGTAGGTGATAAAACTAGTATTAGTAGCTAATAGATACATTTTGCGAGCCCAATCTCATAAAAAAAACAACATACGGGCAGCAAGCATATAATTATAAATCCGAGCGTATTCTTTCAACCTTTCCGCCCCTAATCATATTTTCTAATACACATTCTCATATGCATTTCATGTGAAGCCTGATTTTATGCCATAATAGTCTTACAACAGCCCACAAAGCACAACACATAACAATTTCACACAACATACAAATAGGCGACATAATGTTACATCCCTTCGCTACATTTTAATGTCGACAATTCCAAACCTGTTCCAACTTTAACCAAACAGTCCGCCCCATGTATACACATAAAACCAATCCTAAAATAGTTCAAAAATAGTCCTCAAAATAGGTGGAGGACATGCGACCATAGTCCACAATCAATCAGCCCACAAGTTTCTATTACGAGTACAATTACGATATCACACAAAAACTCACTTTTGCGGACTGTAAAAATGGTGCAGCAGCTTTTATACATCATTATAGGACCAATACTCATTAAGAACAGTAGCATACCTTCATAATTAATCCAACCAAAAAGGGAAAATCTTCTAAATAAACAAGAAAAATATACAATAACTTTTGGAACACATGCTGTCCAAAAATTTCAGCAAAGGTATAATCAGCTTAGCCTCTTGTTTTACATAAGAAAACCATACTAAACACATAAGTATTCTTACTTACCTTTACCCTTAAGGTATGGGGCTTCTCCAAGAACCCTAAAAGCTTCTTGTGGCTGCTTTACAAACTCAAGAAAGAATTACAAGGAACCTTTGTGAAAGCTGAAATTTTCCAAGTCTAAGAATGACTTGAAGGTGCTCATTGTAACCCCTTTTAAAGGATTACTTTGGCAGACTTTCTTTTCCCATTTTAAGCCTTATTTATTAAGTGATTAATATACCATTTTTCCCCTTTCACTTGGACCTTAAGGGGCTCCACATTGATGGGCCTTTGCTGCCCATGTATCGGATTTGGACAAATTTGACATCGGGCCTTGTCTCCGTTTAGCTAGCAAATTTAAGCTAAGTAAGTAAGTGACTAACCTGCCAGCTTCCTAAGTCCTACAAGCACCTCAATTCTCTCTCTTTGTTTGGGGCCATGATCTTCTCAATTGAACTTAAAACTTATTTGCACTAGACCCTCTTCAGCATTAGACATATATGTCACTCTCTAATTTGATAGTCATGCACTTGTAAAAATTGGCGCTAATTTGCAAAGCCATATCATATTTTATTTGTATAGTACTAGTATTATAAGATGTGGGGTGTTACATATTTGTATTAAGTTTTCACATCCTATTTCACTCTTGAATTGCGTATGTCATATATCCATGCTTCTTACAAGTTATACAAGTTATGATTATTTCAAGTATTCCATGAGATTTGACTTACAATTGATTGAGGCTTAAGATGGGGGCTCGACTAAAGAACATAAAGTCTTTAGTCTATAAACTATGTGCCACCACAGGATTATGATTATTACCCTTGCTATACTAGTGGATCCATCTAGTTCATATTATCATGTTTGGTTTGCCTTGGCAAGTAGACCATACTTGCCGGGGTGTCATTCCTGATCACCTGAACCGAGGGGGTGTCAGGGATCAAAGTCCAAGTTATCGCTGCTTGGTCTATATTGGTTGGGGTCACTTCCCACATATGTGTATGCTATATATATATATTGTGCAAGACAAATGATATACAAACATGTTTTATATGAGCATTAATCATGCATGCCATATTGAGATTATATATCTATTACTTATGATTATGCATTTTGACTATATTGGCTTATGCCTTGTTGCATTGCATCCCGCATACTTAGTACATTCAAATATACTAACGCATACTCTATACCTATATGATATTACCATGTAGGGATCAAAGCACCTTTTGATCATCCTCCATGTGGCTAGTTGATACTTCTGAGATAAACTTTGGTGAGTCCTCAAGTCTTGAGGACACTATCTATAATACTCTTGGTATTTCAAGACTTCTTTATGTTAAACACTTGTTATTATGAAGGTGAGCCTGGAGAGTGTCTTGGCCCCTACTCCTTTATATGTTAGAGGTGTTGTTGGATATCATGATGTAATTATGCTATGAGCTTGACTCTTTTTGATTTTATGAATATCAAGATTTCCCTTAATCCCATCCTTTTTTATTACATCTCCTTGTTGTTTTTTATTTTGATTCCACGACCAAAGATGTGTGGTTTATATGCTAAGAGGCTTGTTTTGGGTCTTTTTGGGTACTCATTCGTTGTGACACATCTAGGGCCTAGTCTTGGGTCATGACAACTGGTGACCCCTACGACCATAGTAATCACATCCTTCAAAATGACGGCCCCTACCATGACCACATCGACCTCTAGTTGGTGGCACCCTATAAGCCTAATCATACTAAGTCTGACTCTACTTCGAATAATACCTTCTAATATGCCCAAACTAACCACATTCGTAACAAGTCTTAGGATCAAGAGTTACCCTCTGTGAAGATGAAGAAGATTGAATATAACCTCTAAAATTAGGGAGAGGCTGGCTAGTCCCTGATGAAACCCATTTGAAACCTGCAATGAAGACTGAGTTAGATGGCTTGAATAACTACAAAAACTCTGCCCTCTAGAGTAAAAATCGCTAAACTCACCTCCCTTGCGGAATTACATGAATATCATTATCTTGGCGAAGTCATCTGGCTTCACTCTCTTTACCGATGTAACAAAATCAATCACTTTCTGAAGGGACTTTGCTGAAGCAACCACCTGTAAGGCTAAAATTTGAAAATCTAACCTCAATCCCTTCACAAAGCAACGAATCCTCTCCTCTAGACTGAAGCAAAGTTAGGTAGCATATCTATATATGGCACATAATTAGGCCTCATAAGCTGCAACAGACATCTTTCCCTGCTCTATATTAAGGAACTCATCTCTTCTTATGTCCCTCAAAGGTTGTCCAAGTCATAGGTGGTACTTCTGCTGGTTGAAACTCAACATACGACCTCCACCATGTTTTAGCATCTCCCTGAAGCTGGTAGGTCATAAACTCAACACCAAATCACTCTACTATATCCATCTTCTAAAGCAATTCATGGCAAAGAACAAGAAAATCATAAGCATCCTCATATTTAGTCCCTCTGAAGACCAAAGGTTCCAACTTTAAGAACTTGACAAAAAGATCATATTGGTCACTAGTTATTATAGGCCTTGTAGTCAATCGGGGAAACATGTATATCTCCAAGAATGCATCCATATGAGAGGTCATAACGGTTGTATGTTATTATCCCTGAACATAAGATGATGGATGTGCTTGGATTTGATTGGATAACCCAATGAGATAGGTGAGAACCTGGTGCATCATCTTTGGAGTAGGCTGGGGTAGTGCTTCTTTATCATGAGTCTTGCTCATCTATCACCTCAACATCCTTTCTATATACCTCATCAGCTGGTAGAAGGGTCATTAGTCTTTCCCTGGTTAGACCAGCTGGTTGGTATCTACCTTTGGTGGGCTTTAACCCACGACCTCTCATCACTCCTCATCTTCGGCCTACGGCCCTAATGACTGGATTAGGCACTATTGTTGCTCTAGTTCTAACCATTCGGTGAAATAGAATGAAGAAAATCAAATACCAATTTGAATCACCTAGACACCAATTGGATTTAATAATAGAATGAAAAGAACAGGAAGGGGATTTTCCTATGGTCCTGTAGCCTCTCGAAGAAAAGTAAGGGTGTCCTTGTACTGTTCCGCAAGACTCTACTAGACCTCTCCTTGTGTGATGAGATTAATGAACCTAAAGCTCTGATATCAAGTTTGTCATGACCCAAAATAGGCAGTGAGTGGCACTCACACTTGCCCTCCTAGATGGACGAACCATCATACAAATTCCAATCTATATTAGCAGTTCAACTAATAAAATATGATAATAATCGAAAGCTTAAACTGGTAAAGCAAGAAATAACAAAACAAATCACTGAGTTTATTACTTAATGTTCCTAAAATATTAAGGTCATCACATCAAGGACACTAATCCAAAAATACCAAGTCTAAGAATATAAGCAACAAATAAATGAATAAAATAGTTCATGTCTGAAAGCTAAGGACATATTTCCATGATCAAGAGATCCTAACACGAGCTAGGAGGATAGCGCACCCTAGAATTTGATGTGCTGGAGACTGGCTAGAGTTGAGGGCGAGTTGAAGTTACTAGAAAACTCACTTAACTCCACAAAAGCAAAACAAATAAAATACAAGTAGCAGTTAGTACGGGCAACATGTACTAAGTAGGTATCATCGGCTGACTTAAAATAAAAATCAATATGCATAAAGTAATAGCAAGAAATGAACCATAACACTTAACATGTAGCAACGACAAAAAACAAGTACATAACCACTCAATAATACATATGATGACTCAGGCCTCCACATCACGCTTCTTTTGGGAGATAGGTTCGTTGAAATTGAGTATATTAAATTACTTTAATATGTTTTTCTTTATTATTATCATGCCAGAACATGGCACCCGATCCAATATATATCATGTTGGAACATGACACTCGATCCCATGATATCGTGTCGTAATGTGACACCCTATCCAAATATATTGTATCGAAACATGACAATCGATCCAAATATATTATGTCAGAAAGTGACACCCGATAAAAATATATTTAATTCATTATTCTTAATCATTACATTTCACTTCATTACCAATATTTCATCAAGTCTTCTTTATTCAAAGCATCACTTCGATTGATCAAGTTCAAGATTGTGAATTTCATGGTCTTGGGATTGCAGACCAATCGCAATAATATATCAGTCAACCAAACCACAACAATTAAATGTATAGAAAATTTCACAGCTTTACTCAATGACTATCAATCACTATTACGAGTCTCGCTATTAGATATAATAAACCATAACTTACCTCAATCGAAGAACCAAACTCAAGCAAACTAGGTCACCACCGGTTTTCCTTTCTTCAATATCTCCAATCATTTCGAATTAAGAAAATATATAATATTCATAAGCAAACGAGTCCATAGACACCCATATTCCTATATATCTAGCTTAAATCCAAAAACTCATCCAATTTC
Organism: Solanum virginianum; assembly: GCA_000787875.1. Classification (NCBI taxonomy): domain Eukaryota; kingdom Viridiplantae; phylum Streptophyta; class Magnoliopsida; order Solanales; family Solanaceae; genus Solanum; species Solanum virginianum. The sequence continues at coordinate 6,926 of DF367684.1, read as the reverse complement.
ATAATTACGTTCCTAAATCTCAAGCCTAGAGTTAAGTCTTAATTCCTTCAAATATCAATAAATGTCAAAATATAATAGAAAATGTATAATTATATGTATACAGAAGGGAAGAGGCTGCTACACAGTACAGCGCCTCAACTCTTTCTTTCTACTTTAATGCTTTAATTTTTTATACATATATGACCACATCTCGAATAACAACAAACCATCTCTTCATTACGTAATTAAATACTTCTCCACTAACACTAACATTTATTTATAGACTTTTATGTCTTCTCAGGGTATAGTAGCATTGTTAATAAAATGTCACAACTTCTAATTCACTACAGCTGACAAGATATGCCCTATATTTTATATTTTGTAACCAATAGAATATATATATATATATATATATATATATATGACCCTACAATTTTATGACTAATAAACCCAATCAATACTTTAATACTTTAATATAAACATATTCCCAGGTCATCAACAATTCACCCTATAATCTATTCTCCACACTCTCTCAACTTATTAGGAAACAATGACATATCGTGTGTGTGTTTATATATATATATATATATAACCAGAACTATACAGACCAACGAAATTTTAACAACAAACAAGAATAAAAAGAATTCTCACCTGAAGTTCAACTCCCATTTTTTCCTTTTTGTTGTCCGACGCCGCATAGGTCCACAACAATCCCTCTCTTGCTCTTTATTTTTCTTTTTTCAATTGATTATTTAAAAGTTAAAACCCCTATTACTTATTTTTAATAAATATTAAGTAGCATAGATTTTTAAATAAATACCCACTTTAGTCTATGAATTAATTCAACTATCTAACATTATCCTTTATCTAGGTAACGAGAGTTATCAATTAGTCCAAAAGGCCTCGTTTAAATAAATAATTTTTGATACAAAAAGCTCTATTTCTCAAAGTGACTCGAGGGTCGTTACATCGTCACACTGTGAATGAGATACGTGGAGTTACCTCACCCAAGCCATCTTACATATCATAAGCATTCATAGGTATAAAAGCGTAAAGATGAAATAGAGAACTAGGGGCAAATGGAGCTAAGGGCCACAACTTAAGACCATAAATTGATGAAAAACTAGATCAACCATAACATATGTCCAACAATACCTCTAACATAAACTTGGCGAGGGCTAAGACTTGTTCAAACTCACCCTCGACTACATTCATAAAAGAATATACAACTAGAAACTTAAATGTTTAAGTACATCAATACAGAAAGAAAACTAGGATGTCGTCCTAAAACTAGAGGACTCATCAACTCCCATCTTCAACGATCCACAGATAGCCAATGGAGGATATCGAGGAGCGTCAGTCCCTATATGGTTAAATCATGAAGGTATGGAGTATGCAGTAGTACTTTGACTTGTCATGACCCAACCCTAGGGCCTAGACGTAACACGGTGAATGGGGAACCCGAAGGGACCCCAAACAAACCTCTTAACATATCATTACATATCCTTGGATGCGAAAGCAATCAAACAACAACAAAAGAATAGAAATAAGGCCAAAGGAACTAATGGAGTCTTTCATAGCATTAAAATATACAAAAGTCAAGTGAATCAAAGCTCATAGCATTATTACATAACTTGTTCAACAACATCTCTACACTTAGAATTGAGCGGGGCCCAAGACAACTTTCTGGGCTCACCCTTATAGTCAAAAGCATACAACTAGATAATGAAAGTCTGCTCAAATTCCGTTAAAGTAATTTATGATAGTAGTTGTCCCAGCAGTGGTGATGTGGGAATTATGGAAGCAAAGAAATACGAGAAGGCATGGTGGGGAGAAGAACAAGAGATATCATCCCCGGAGTTGAGGACTCACCAAACTTGCTTTGTGAAGATAGTACTAGCCATGGTGAGGATGGAGATGATTGTGAGGAGCTCTGGTTCCTACATGGTAACATCATGTAGGCATAGAGTATGCATTAGTACATTTGAATGTACTAAGTATGTAGGATGCAATGCAACAAGAGATACGCAATATAATCAAAATGCATAATTAGACAATGGATAAGCATATAGCAATATGGCATGCATGAATGATACTTGAAGTAAATATGCTTATATAGAACATATTACATGTGTAGTAAGAGACCTATTGAAGGTTGTCACACCCTACCATCCATGGTAATTAAGGTATCAACTCCTCACTTAGTTGATGGTTGTCACGCCCTACCATCCATGGTGATTGAGGTATTAACCCCTCAATTTGGTTGATGGTTGTCACACCCTACCATCCATGGTGATTGAGGTATCAACCCCTCAATTGGTTGATGGTTGTCTCACCCTACCATCCATGGTGATTGAGGCATAGCACCCCCTCAATAGGGTGTGGTCAAATTGCAACACTATAGATATTTCTCATGAAATCAACACATATATACCTTTCTTTCATCATCATAAAGTCATTCAAGTCATAAGTCATGTAATGGATCATCAATAGCTCAAGAACCCTAAATCGAACATTTCATCAAACACTTGGTGGGTGTGCAATGCTAGTATAAAACCATGTAATTCAAGAGTGAAATCATGTAAGAAAACTTGAAATAAATCAACCCACAAACATTTGGTAATACCACCTTGCAAAATACATTGAAACCCCTCATCAAAACTCATCATAGTTCCTAGATTCATATCTCAAAACATACCTAAATAGTCATACTTAATGAAACCCCAAGATAGTTCATAGTCAAATTCATAATAAGAAGACCCATAAGTAAATCAAGTTAGAAACATGTAATTCATGTGAAAAGGAAGCTTGGGCACTATGGATGAAAGGACCTAATGGTTGAAACCCACATACCTCAACTTTAGAGAACTTCTTGGTAAAGGTTTGATTGAGAACTTGAAGCTTGAGTGAATTCCTTAAGATTCAGAAAGAGTTTGGGACCCTTTATTTTGAGTGAAATATTTGTCTAAGTATTCGAGAGAGTATAGGGGAATGTCTTGTATGATATGAAGGTAAAATATGGTTAACTATAGGTATTTTTATGCATGGGAAGACTAAGGCCTAAGATCAAAAGCCTTGGACCGAACTAGAAAATTGGCAAAAAAATACACATCTCCGCGCCCTAGCCACGTTGCGCTAGGGGCGCGGAGAGCTCTCTAGAAATTGCATTTTTAAAAAACTAAATTCTGATACGGTTGCTCTAATATTAGGGTTATACCCATTTCCCATTCAATTTTGCCCCCCAATCAAGAATATGAAGTTGGATTTTTGATATCACACACGAATTTGAGATATATGGAAAGTACGATTATGGCCACTTCTGAGGCACATTTTTGAGCATTTTTGTGGGTTGTTTCAATATCTCCCCCTTGGGAACATTCGTCCCCGAATGTCAAAGGAGTGTACATAAGAAAAGTAATCATGAAAAGATCAGCCCCAACAAAAGTTGATTCCTCCAAAGGACCTTAACGGAAGCCACATCCTTGTTCCTCAACCTATTCATTTGTCTATCCAAAATCTCTACTGGAACCTCTTCATACGTCAAGTTATCTTCAACAACACCCACAACATCCAACGGAATAATAGCATTCGAGTCACCTACACATTTTCTCAACATAGATATATGAAAGACCAGAGGAACCAAGTCCATTTCACTAGGTAACTCCAGCTCATAGGCTACCTTACCAATCCTCTTCAACACCTTATAAGGACCTACATATCTTGGACTCAATTTACCCTTCTTACAAAAATAAACCACACCCACCATGAGTGAGTCCACAAAACCCTATAAGATCTACAAATCTTGGACTTAACTTACCCTTCTTACCAAAATGAATCACCCCCTTCATGGATGACGCCTTCAAATAGACCCAATCACTAACTTTAAATTCAAGCTCCCTTCTCCTCACATTGACATAAGACTTTTGATGACTTTGGGCTATTTTCAACCTTTCTCTAATCAACCTTACCTTTTCCATAGCCTCCATGACCAGATTTGGATCCAACAAAGTCATTTCCCCTACCTCAAACCATCCAACCGAGGACCTATAATGTCTACCATAGAGATTCTCAAAAGGAGCCATACCAATGCTAGAATGATAGCTATTATTGTAAGCAAACTCAATCAATGATAGCTATTATTGTAAGCAAACTCAATCAATGTAAGATGATCATCCCAACTACCCTTAAACACTAAACACAAGCTCTAAGCATATCCTAAAGAGTCTGGATAGTACTTTCGGCTTTCCCATCTATTTGAGGGTGAAAGGTCATACTAAGCTTTACCATGGTACCAAGACCTCTTTGGAAGGACCTCCAAAAGTGAGAAGTGAATTAAGCACCATGATCCAATATGATAGACAAGGGCACCCCATACAATCTAACCAATTCATGAGTGTATAACTTAGCATAATCTTCAATACTATAGGTAGTCTTGACCGATAGGAAATGAGCCGACTTTGTCATTCTATCAACCATAACCTAAATAGAATCAAAACCCTTTCTAGTCTTATGCAACCCAACCATAAAATCCATGTTAATTTCCACCCACTTCCAAGTAGGAATCTCTATATCTTGGTTTAGGCCACCCAACTTTTGATGCTCGGGTTTGACTTGTTGGCAACTATGACAATCGAATACTAATTTGGCAATGTCTTTCTTCATGTCTACCCGCCAAAACATATCCCTCAAATCTCTTTTCATCTTGGTAGAACCGAGGTGAATAGAATAGGAAGAATTATCAGCCTCATCAAGAATCTTCTTTCTCAAGTCATCAACACAAGGCACATACAACCTACCTTGATATCTAAGGGCACCATCTCCCCCTTCGGAGAAAACCTCCACTTTGCCCTCCCTCACCAAGGCCTTCAATTCTAACAAAGAAGGGTCAAGATGTTGCTTTGCTTTCACTTCATTAACTAAGGAAGATTTTAAACCATCAACAACCACAATACCACCATTATAAACCTCTTCCAACCTAACCCCCAATCTAGCCAACCAATGAACCTCTCTAGCCACCTCTTTGCTCTCATCATCAACCTAAGCTAGGCTACTTATAGACACCCTACTCAAAGTATCGGCCACAATATTAGCCTGACCGGGATGATAATGCACACTCATATTTTAATCCTTAAGAAGATCTAACTACCTTCATTGCCTGAAGTTGAGATCTTTTTGGGTGAACACATATTGTAGACTCTTATGATTGGTAAATACATCAACATACACCCCATACAAATAATGATGCTAAATTGTTAATGCAAATACCACAACGGCCAATTTAAGATCATGGGTAGGATAATTCTTTTCATGCACCTTGAGTTGTTTAGTAGCATAGGCTATCACCTTACAATTTTGCATCAAAACATAACTCAAACCAATTTGTTAGGCATCACAATACACAACGAATCCTTCCAACCCTTCTAATAGAAACAAGATAGGAGCGGAGATAAGCTTATCCTTCAAGGTTTGGAAACTCTTTTCCCACTCGTCAATCCACACAAATTTTTCCTTCTTTTGAATCAACTTAGTCATGGGAGAAGCAATTGAAGAGAACCCATTCACAAACCTCTGGTAGTAACCCGCTAAGCCCAAGAAACTTCTAATGTCTGATGGAGTCCAAGGTCTAGGCCAATTTTTAATCACTTTTGTCTTTTTAGGATCCACCATAATACCATCCCCCGATATCACATGACCTAGAAAGGCAATCTCGTTCAACAAAAATTCATATTTCTCATACTTAGCATACAACTTCTCTTCCCTCAATTTTTGTAATTCCGAAAGGCCATCTTGGGAATATCACACTCCCTCACTTTCACTTGATGATATCTGGACCAAAGGTCAATCTTAGAGAAGTGACTAGCCCCTTGAAGTTGGTCAAATAGATCCTCAATCCTTGGTAGAGGGTACTTATTCTTCATGGTGACTCTATTAAGTTGTTTCTAAGAGAATTATCCTTCTTCTTCACAAACAAAACCAATGCACCCCAAGTTGATTGGCTAGGCCTAATAAAACCCTTCTCCAACAAATCCCTCAATTTCTTCGTCAACTCCATTAACTCCACTGGGGCCATACAGTAAGGGGGAATAGAAATGGGTTGGGAATTGGGAAGGAGGTCTATACCAAAATTTATTTCCCTTTCGAGAGGAACACTGGGAAGGTCACTAGGAAAGACATCAAGAAACTTATTTACCATCTGAACTGACTCTATAGGAAGGACTTTGGACTCAGCATCCCTAACCCTTACAAGAAGATAGAGACACCCCTTAGAGATCAACATTCGGGCTTTAATGCAAGCGATAAACCTACCCTTGACCACCATATCATGACTCTCTCACTCAATGATAGGTTCATTTGGAAATTGGAATTTGACCCTACAGGTTCTACAATCAATAGAGGCATAATAAGCATGCAACCAATCCATCCCAAAAATAACATCAAAATCCACTATATCCAACTCAACAAGATCACAAGGCAATATTTTATGCAAAACGCAAATGAAAAAATTTCTATAGACCTTTCTATCAACAATAGATACACCAATGGGAGTAGACACCTTAAAAGACTCACGTAACAATTCGGGCTCAACATGAAACTTTTTGGCAACAAAAGGAGTAACAAAAGAGAGTAGCACCTTGGTCTATCAATGCATACACATCAAAATCAAAGACTTTTAACATACCGGTAATGAAATCGGGCACCTCATCAACCCCTTATCTTCCTTAAAGAGCATAAAACAAAGTGTGCTTTGGGACACCACCTTGTCGGCCTCCTCTCCCTAAAGGAATCATATTTGCACCCCAGCCTTATGGATGAACATCTTTACCCTTGATTTGATTCCAAGGACAATCAACCTTCTTGTGACCTACTTTTCCATAACTATACCAAACATTAGTGTCCCTCAAACATAGGCCACCATGACCCCTACCACATTTTGGACACATAACATT
>DF367687.1:5451-18917 GCA_000787875.1 Solanum virginianum | reverse complement strand
GTTGAGGAGGATTGGTAAGGTGGCCTATGAGTTGGAGTTGCCCATTGATACGCATATGATTCATCTAGGTTTCCATATATCTATGTTGTGAAAGTGTGTAGGTGACCCAAATGCTATTGTACCCTCAGATGTTGTGGGTGTGGTAGAAAATAATTTGACTTATGAGGAGGTTCCGATAGAAATTTTGGATAGACAAGTGAAGAGGTTGAGAAACAAGGATGTAGCTTCTGTCAAGGTCCTTTAGAGGAATCAACAAGTTGAAAGTGCCACATGGGAAACCGAGGCAGACATGCAAAACCAAAATCCATATCTCTTCCACTCTACTCAAGCCTAAGGTATTAATTTAAGTCCCCCTATATGATTTCAAGTCTCAAATTTCAGCCCTTATGTCATTTGCATGCATACATGTTTATGTTGACAAGTTTATGGTAATTTTGACACTTATGTTGAGATTTTTGAAAATGGTGTTTAAGTGCATTCTTGCATTCTTATTGGGCTTATGTCTTCATGATTATCCTTCTTATGTATGCTTCTTTGACATTCGAGGATGAATGCTCCCAAGGGGGAGATATTAAACCACCCCAAAAAGTGCCCGAAAATGTGCCACGGAAATGCCCATAATTGTAATTTCCATATATCTCAAAATCCGTACGTGATATCAAAAATACAACTTCATATTCTTGATCAGGGGACAAAATTGAGTGGGAAATGGGTATAACTCTGATTTTAGAGGACCCGTAGCAAAATTTCATTTTTGCCAATTTTTCAATTTCCAGTGGTCGTTCGTGTTGGCTCGCGACGCAGGCCCATCACGAAGCAGTGTTGTGACTTTCTTAATTTTCAGTTTTGGCCTAACACATTTGGGTGTTGGCCCCAATGCCCTTCTATGCATAAAAACACACATACTTAGTCATTTTTCAACCCCATACCATTCAAGACATTCCCCAAAACCCTCTCTAACACTTAGCCAAATATTTCACCCAAATTCAAGTGTCCCAAACTCATTCTAGATCTCAAGAACTTCATTAAAGCTTCAAGTCCTTATTCAAATCTTCATTAAGGAAATCTCCAAAGTTGAGGTATGTGGGTTTCAACCATAAGTTCCTTTCACCCATGGTGCCCAATCTTCCTATCTTATGAAATTACATGTTTTCAAGTTGTAGTATCTATGGGTATCATTTATTATGGATTATAAGCATGAAAGATGTTGGGGTTTTATGAAATGTTGATTAAATATGCATGTTTATCTATCTCAAGCTTATACCATGAGTTGGTTTTGTCTATTGAGACTGTGTGTTTTGGGCTATGAAACTATGATCTATTATGAGATTTGATAATGGATTTCAATGTATTCCACATGAGGGTTTTCCAATATGTTGGGGGGTTAATTTGCATTGAGTTATCTCATATGATATCACTCTTGAATTGCATGGTTTTGATGTCACGACCCAAGCCTAGGGCCTAGACATAACACGGTGAATGGAGAACCCGAAGAGACCCCAAACCAGCCTCTTAACGTATCATTACACATCCTTCGTTGCAAAAGTAATTAAACAACATAATTAAATTAGAAATAACGGAAAAGGGAATCTTTCATAACATAAGCATCAAAACAAAAGAGTCAAGGCTCAATACATAACATGTCCAGCAACACCTCTAAAACTTAGATTGGAGTGGGGGCCAAGACAAGTAATCGGGCTCACCCTCATAGTCAATACATACATAAAATAAAGATAGTCTTTGTACATAGTATGAGATCATAGACATTATTCCTGGAGTGGAGGACTCACCAACTAGCTTGAGAGAAATCGTACTAGCCACGTGAAGGAAGATGCTCAAGTGGGACTCCGCTTCCTACATGGTGACATTATATAGGCATAGAGTATGCGTTAGTATATTTGAATGTACTAAGTATATAGGATGCAATGCAATCAACAGATAAGCAACATAATTGAAATGCATAACATAGGAAATGAATAAGCATGTAGCAATATAGCATGCATGGAAGATGCTTGAAGTAAGTCATGCTTACATAGAACATAATACATGTGCAAGAAGAGACTATCATTATAGGATTCATAGTCCATTGAGGTATCAACCCCTTAATTGGTTGATGGATCATCTCATCCTACCTCGCATGGTGATTGAGGTACCAACCCCTCAATTGGTTGCCAAGGTACAAACCCCTTCGGCATGGTTGGTGGATCGTCTCACCCTACCTCCCATGGTGATTGAGGTACCAACCCCTCAACCCGGTTATCAAGGTACAAACCCCTTGATTGGTTATGGATTATCTTACTCTACCACCTATGGTGATTGAGGTACCAACCCCTCAACCCAGTTATCAAGGTACAAAGCCCTCGACATGATTACCCGGGCTCACAACCCCCAGAGTGGGACATGGTCAATTCCTAACCTGATATAGGAGAATATCATATACATGTAATCTTTTCATCATTATAAAGTAATTCAACTCAAAAGACATGCGTTGGATCTTTAACTCCTTAAGAAATCATAACCAGACATTTTATCAAACATTTGGCGGGTGTGTAGTGCTAGTGTAAATCCATGCAATTTAGAGATGAAATCATGCAAGAAAATCCAATGTAAAACCATCCATCAATACTTGGTAACACCCTCAAGCAATATACATCAAAACCCTTCATCAAATCGCACAATAGATCTTAGATTCGTAGCTCAAAACATGCTAAAACTGTTACAATTTCATGAAACCCAATTATAGTTTAGTCTAATTCATAATAAGTAAGACTCATAAGTAAACAACTTCAAGTCATGCAATTTAGGTAAAAAGGAAACTTGGGCTTCATAGGTGAAAGGAACTTATGAATGAAAACCACATACCTTAGCTTTGGAGAATTTCTCGATAAAGATTTGAATGGAGACTTGAAGCTTGGATGAATTCCTTAAGTTCTGGAAGAGATTTGGAAACTTGAATTTTGAGTGAAATATTTATCTAATGTTCGAGAGAGTATTGGGGAATGTCTTGGATAATATGAAGGTGAAATATGGCTAAGTATAGGTATTTTCATGGATGGGAAGACAAGCCAAAAACCAAAAAGCCTTGGACTGAAATGGAAAAACTAAAAAAAAAAATGTACAGAGGCGCGCCCTTGGTGCGTTCTGCTTGGGGCGCGCTAGCTCTCTAGAAATCACATTTTTACAATTTTCAAATTTTGCTACGATTGCTCTTAAATTCGGGTTAGACACATTCACCATACAATTTGGCTCCCTGAATAAGAATATAAAGTCAGATTTTTGATATCATGCATCGATTTTGAGATATATGAAAATTATAATTTTGGACAGTTACGAGGCACATTTTCGGGCACTTTTTGGAATCGTTTCAATATCTCCTCCTTGGGAACATTCATCACCGAATGTCAAAGAAAGGTTTATGAGAGACATAAAATGAAAATTTCAGCCCACATAAGGACGCAATAATGCACTTAAACATCATTTCAAAAATCTCAAAATAAGTGTAAAATCATCATGAACTTGTAAATTTAAACATGAATGTATGCAATGACATGAGGGCTGAATTCAAGACTTGAGATCATATAGAGGACTTAAAATTAGTACCTTAGGCTTGAGTATCATGGAGAAGATAAGGATATCACTTGGGCTTGAGTGGAGTGGAAAAGATAAGGATATCACTTTTGTATGTCCGCTTCGGCCTCCCATGTAGCACTTTTGACTTGTTGATTCCTCCAAAGGACCTTAATGGAAGCCACATCCTTGTCCTCAACCTCATCACTTGTCTATCGAAAATCTGAATCAGAACCTCTTCATAGGTCAAGTTGTCTTCAACAACACCCACAAAATCAAGAGGCACAATACTATTAGGGTCCCTTCAGTCATCTTCAACCTTTCTCTAATCATCCTAACCTTCTCAAGAGCCTCCACAACTAGATTTAGACCTAACAAAGCCACCTCTCCAACTTCAAACCACCCAACTGGTGATCTACAACACCTACCATAAAGGGCCTCAAAAGGTTCCATATGAATGCTAGAATAATAGCTATTGTTATAAGCAAACTCAATCAATGGAAGATAATCATCCCAACTACCCTTAAACTCCAATATATAAGCCCTAAGCAAATCCTCACGTGTTTGGATAGTTCTTTTAGCTTGGACATTCATTTGAGGGTGAAAGGCCGTACTAAGTTTAACTCTTGTACCAAGAGCCAATTGAAAGGACCTCCAAAAGTATGATGTAAATTGAGCACCACGATTCGATATAATAGAAAAAAGAACCCCATGAAACCTCACTAAGTCATGAATGTACAACCTAGCATAATCTTCAACCCCATATGTGGTTTTAACAGCTAGAAAGTGAGTCGATTTCGTCATCCTATCAACCACAAACCAAATGGAATCAAAGCCCTTTCTAGTCTTGGGCAACCCAACCACAAAATCCATATTAATCGCTTCTCACTTCCAAGTAGGAATCTCTATGTCTTGGGATAGGCCACTCGGCCTTTGATGTTCGGCTTTGACTTATTGGAAACTATGGCAACAGGAAACAAATTTGGCAGTGTCCCTCTTCATACCTCCCAACCAATACACCTCTCTTAAATCTCAATGCATCTTAGTAGAACTGGAGTGAATAGAATAAGAAGAACCATGACCTCATCAAGAATCTTTTCTCTCAAGATATTAACACAAGGCACATATAACATACCTTGGTATCTAAGGACACCATCTCCCCCTTGGGAGAAAACCTCTACCTTACCACCCTTTACCAATGTCTTCAATTTTAACAAAGTGGGGTCAAGATCTTGCTTAGCTTTCACCTCCTTAACCAATAAAGATTTAGAGCCATCAACAAAAACAACACCACCATTATCAACCTCTTTTAACCTAACTCCCAATTTAGCCAACCGATGGACCACCCTAGCCACCCCTTTGTCACCATCATCAACATGTACTAGGCTACCCATGGACACCCTACCCAAAGAATCGGCCATCACATTAGCCTTATCAAGATGGTAATACATATTAATATCATAGTCCTTAAGAAAATCTTACCACCTTCTTCATCTCAAGTTTAGATCGTTTTGAGTGAAGACATATTAGAGACTTTTATGATCGGTAAACACATCAACATGCACCCCATACAAATAGTGATGCTATATTTTCAAAGCAAAGACCACGACAGCCAATTCGAGATCATTGGTAGGATAATTCTTTGTATGTACTTTGAGTTGTCTAGAAGAATAGACTATCACCTTACCAGTTTACATCAACACACAACCCAAACCTACCCTTGAAGCATCACAATACACAACAAACCCTTTAAGCCCTTATGGTAGTGACAATATAGGAGCGGGAGAGAATCCATTCACAAACCTCTAGTAATAACCTGCTAAGCCCAAGAAGCTCTTAATATCAGATGTCGTCAATGGACTAGGCCAATTTCTAATCATATCCATTTTTTTAGGATCCACCTTGATATCGTTCCTCGACACCACATGACCTAGGAACGCAACCTCCTTCAACCAAAATTCACACTTCTCACACTTAGCATACAACTTCTCTTCCCTCAATCTTTGTAGCAAAACCCTCAAATGACTTTTATGCTCCTTCTCACTATGTGAATAGATCAAAATATCATCAATAAAGACCACAACAAATAAACTAAGGAAGGGTATAAAGACCCTATTCATAAGATCTATTAAGATGGCCGATGCATTGGTCAACCCAAAAATATATCACAACAAACTCATAATGCCCATTCCTAGTCTGGAAGGCCATCTTAGGAATATCATACTCCCTTACCTTCACTTGATGATACCTAGAATGAAAATCAATCTTAGAGAAGTGACTAGCCCCTTGCAATTCGTCAAACAAATAATCAAACCTTGGAAGAGTATATTTATTCTTTATCGTGACTCTATTGAGTTGCCGGTAATCAATAGACATTCTAAGGGACCCACCCTTCTTCTTCACAAATAACAGCAGTGCACCCCAAGGTGATTGGCTAGGCCTACTGACACCCTCCTCCAACAAATTCCTCAGTTGCTCCTTTAATTCGGTAAGGGAGAATAAAAGTAGGTTGAGTATCGAGAAGGATGTCTATACCAAAATCTATTTCCCTTTCAGGAGGAACACCAAAAAGGTCATTGGCAAACCCCATATTAGAAGTATAAGAAGACCCTTGGCCTTAATGGAACCGGCCACCCTTTTGACTTTGGAACTTTCCCTCAAAACGGACCCTCTTGGCCTCATTACTCCTCCTCTTCCTTAACTTTTCCTCCTCCAGAGAAGACCCTTGGCCTTGATGGAATTGACCACCCTTTTAACTTTGGAACCTACCCTTAAAAAACAGGCCCTCTTTTCCTCATTACCCCTCCTCTTCCTCAACTTTTCCTCCTTCATTTGTTCGGTATATCAAATGAGAAAAATCCATGTCAATAAGCAACATAGCGGACCAGTATTTCTCACTCACCAAATTGGACACACCCATCATGAACTTATTCATTCTAGACCTTACGTCGACAACCAAGTTTGGAGCATATTTAGAGAGTTGAATGAACTTGAGGGCATACTCTCTCACATTTATAGATCCTTGTTTCAAATGCATAAAATCTACCATCTTGGACCCCCTAAGCATAAGAAGGAAGAATCGACTAAGAAAAGCTACCTTGAACTCCTCCTAAAGCACCACATTACTGATTCCCTTTTTCTCCTTCTATTGATTAAACTATATTTGTGCTACCGCTATGAGTTGGCAGCCCTCCAACTTCTCTTTCTCTTCTAATCTAACACCCATGATAGCCAATACCTTGTAGATCTCATCAGTTAACTCTTGAGGGTCCTCATCTACCTTAGACCCATACAATTCTGGTGGGTTCATCCTCATGAAGTCTCTGATCCTAGATCAGGGAGTAGAAGCATAAGGGGCTTGGCCCCCTTGATTAGCCATAACTTGTGCTAGCATAGTGAGTGTCTCTTGAAGCTCACCATGAGCTGGTTGTTCCTCGGAAATGCGGGCCCTTCTTCCTATTGTATTAGGCAAGATCTAGCATAGTAAAGAATAATCGTTAGGGGGGAAAACCCTTACTTTAACTCTATAGCATGAATTAGGACATGAAGAAGGGAAACATTTCCTAAAAAGACTCATAGCCTCTTACTCATAGTTATGGTGCACACTACAACCATGAATAAGACTCTAATCAATGTAGCGTGTTACATGCTGAGGACTATTAATAATCTAGTGCTCTGATACCAAGTTTATCATGACTCAAGCCTAGGGCGTAGACATGATACGATGAATGGGGAACTCGAAGTGACCCAAAACAAGTCTCTTAATATATCGTTAAACATCTTTGGTCACGAAAGCAATTAAACAATATAATTAGATTAGAAATAAGGATAAAGGGAAACTTTCATAACATAAACATCAGAACAAGAGAGTCAAGACTCAATACATAACATGTCCAATAACACCTCTAAAGCTTAGATAGGAGCGGGGGCCAAGACAAGCAACCTGGCTTACCCTCATAGTCAATTCATACATAAAAGAAAGATAGTATTAGTACATAGCATGAGATCATAGACATTATCCCCAAAATAGAGGACTCACTAACTAGCTTGAGAGAAATCATACTAGCCACGTGGAGAAAGATGATCAAGTGGGGTTCTGGTTTCTACATGGTGACATCATGTATGCATAGAGTATGCATTAGTACATTTGAATGTACTAAGTATGTAAGATGTATGAAATTAAGAGATAAACAACATAATCAAAATGCATAACATAGGCAATGAATAAGCATGCAACAATATGGCATGCATGGAAAATGCTTGAAGTAAATCATGCTTACATAAAATATAATACATGTCCAAGAAGAGACTATCATTATAGGATTCATACTCTATTAAGGTACCAAACCCTTAATTGGTTGGTGAATCATCTCACCCTACCACCTATGGTGATTGAGGTACCAACCCCTCAATTAGTTGTCAAGGTGTAAACCCCTCGACATGGTTGGTGGATCGTCTCACCTTACCACCCATGGTGATTGAGGTTCCAACCCCTCAACCTATTTATTAGGTACAAACCACTTGATTTGTTGGTGAATCATCTTACCCTACCACCCATGTTGATTGAGGTATAAACCTCTCAACCCCATTATCAAGGTACAAACCCCTCAACATAGTTACCGAGGCTCACAACCCCCAGAGTGGGGCATGGTCAATTCCTAACCCGATATAAGAGAATATCATATACATACATTCCTTTAATGATTGTAAAATCATTCAACTCAAAAGACATGCATTGGACCTTTAACTCCTCAAGAAATCATAATCAGATATTTTATCAAACACATGGTGGTTGTGTAGTACTAGTGCAAGTGCAAAATCATGCAACTTAGGGATGAAATCATGCAAAAAAATCTAATATAAAACCATTCATCAATACTTGGTAACACCCTCAAGTTATATACATCCTAACCCTTCATCAAATCCCACAATAGATCTTAGACTCATAGCTCAAAACATGCTAAAATAGTCATAATTTCATGAAACCCCAATATAGATCATAGTTTAAATTCATAATAAGTAAGACCCATAAGTAAATCAACTTAAAATCATGCAATTTAGGTAAAAATAAAACTTAGGCTTCATGGATAAAAGAAACCCATGAATGAAACCCATATACCTTAGCTTTGGAAAATTTCTTGATGAAGATTTGAATGGAGACTTGAAACTTGAATGAATTTCTTAAGTTCCGGGAAGAGATTTGGACATTTGAATTTTTAGTGAAATATTTATCTAAGTATTAAAGAGAGTATTGGGGAATGTCTTAGATGATATGAAGGTGAAATATGGCTAAGTATAGGTATTTTCATGCATGGGAAGACTTATGTCCAAGACCCAAAATCCTTGGACCAGAACGGAAAAACTGTACAAAAAATGTACAGAGGTGCGCTAGCTCTCTGGAAATTGCATTTTTGTGATTTTCAAATTTTGGTATGATTGCTCTTAAGTCAGGTTTAGACCTTTTTCCCACTCAAGTTTTCCCCCTGAACAAGAATATGAAGTTAGATTTTTGATATCAAGCATAAATTTTGAGATATATGGAAATTACGATTCCTGGCACTTTTGAGGCATATTTTCGGGCACTTTTTGGGGTTATTTCATTTGAACAATCATTACATACTCACAAAGTATTTGATAAACTGTCAAGTTAAGAATTCTCAATATGTACATGTTTTACAAGTCAAGAGACTTCATGGTGAATATGGGTTATCAAGTATATTATGAATTCATGAATTACCTATGATTATGCAAGTATGTAGTTAAGTCCTATTTTTAAAAATTTTACCTCTTGTGCGCCTTTGATGTTAATGCAAAGGTAATGTTTAATGATGATTTATTCTCATGTTTCAAGTTTGGCTCGCCATTAGAGGTCAAGTATGTTAGAGCTACCCATGTCATGATTCCATGTTTATTACAAGTCATTAAAGTATGATTATTATAAGCATTCCATGGGATTAGACTTGGCACTGATGGATGGAGTGTTTACTCTCTTTCCTTAAACTATGTGCCAACATAGGACTATGTTATACCCTTGCTATACTAGTGGATCCATTTAGTGCATTTTCTCTTGAAGTTATTCTCCGAAATGGGACTTACTCCTATAAGGTAAAGTTTCTCATGAAATCCTTTCCAAAATGGGATGGGCTCCTGTAAGAAAGGTTACTTATCTGAAATAGGACAAGCTCCCGAAAGGTGTAGTATGGTTTACCTTAGCAAGTAGACCACCTCTTTACCGGTGAGAGGTAATCATTGGGATTCCAAATTGTATCTCGCTTGGTCTTATTCTATGTCTGTTGAGGTGTCTTCCCACACATGTGTTATGGTGTATGAAAGTTGAATAATTTACCAGCATATTTTACTTCAAACATTGATTATGTATATCATATTGAGATTATGCTTATGTATTGCCTATTATTATGCATTTTGATTATATCGACCTATGTCTTGCTGCATTTCATCCTACATACTTAGTACATTCAAATGTACTAATGCATACTCTATAACTACATGATGTTACCATGTAGAAACTGAAGCTCCTCACTATCGTCCTCCATATGGCTAGTTGTTATATCTTGAAGATAAGCTTTGGTGAGTCCTCAAGTCTGGGGACACTAGCTATACTACTCTTGCTTATGTCATTTCTTTATGTTGAGCTCTTGATATTATGAAGGTGAGCCCAAAAAGTGTCTTGGCCCCCGCTCAAGTCTATATTTAGAGGTGTTGTTAGACAAGTAATATAATTATCCTATGTTCTTGACTCTTGTTTGCTTATGGTTAACTAAAACTCCCCTTAGCCCTTTTATCCTTATTTCTACTCTCTTGTTGTTGTTTAATTGCTTCTACAACCAAGGATGTGTAATTGATATGCTAAGAGGTTTAATTAGGGTTGCTTCAAGTTCCCATTCACCGTGTCACTTCTAGGCCCTAGGCTTGGGTCGTGACACTTATTATCTGTTGTTGCATTGCACCCCACATGCTAGTACATTCCAAGTACTAACACATACCTTTTGCCTACATAATCTAACCATGTATGGACCGGAGCTCCTATACATCCTCCTTCACGTGGTTAGCTTGGATTCATGAAGATTGTTATTATGGTGAGTCCTCCATTTCAAGGACAATATCCAATTTCCATCTTGCTTATGTTGAGAATTTATATCATCTTCTATTCACTTTGAGGGTGAGCCTGGGACTTATCTTGGACCCATCCCTAATCATGTTTAAGAGGTGTTGTTGGATATCATACTTATGCTATGTACCTACGATGAAATGTTGAGCTTTTATGCTGACTTATCCTTTAGACCCTTCCCCTATATGGTGTTATTTGATGTTTTTGATATTGGTGGAAGGTGATGAAAGTCCTAAGTCTCTACTTCTATATAGCTTGAGTCATACTTACCCTCTCCTTAGTCATTGCTTGCTACATGATTCATTCAAATCCTTTTCCATTAATTGTCCCAATAGCATGAGTCCAAATCCCCAATTCTCTTAGAACTATTTGTTGATGCTTATTTTGCATTCTCCAACCAAGGATATGCAAATAATATGCTAAGAGGCTTGTTTGGATTTTCTTTGAGTTTTCCATTCGCCATGTCGTATATAGGCCCTAGGCTCAGGTTGTGACAGATACTTTTAACCTTTCCTCACATCCTAAGTCCTAAACTATACCATTTTAACTCTTAAAAAACTACCCATATCATTCTAAAATTACCCCAATCACCTCATTCCCAAATTATTACACAAAATATTTGAAGTCTAAGCTACCAAGTGCTCTCAAGGCACCATTCAAAGCACGAACTAGGGTTTCAAGGTTCTTTTACTCCAAACTCAAGTTTTGTCCATAGGTTTTTCTCTAAGATATATGGGTTTTATTCATGGTTCTTACCCATGAAGGTCCAAGTAGTTTTCAACTAAATTCCCTAATTTTCATGAATGTTTATTGGATGGTTTCCAATGCATATATCATGATTTACCCATATTATATGATGTGTTTTTCTATGAATTTTATATTTCATTATGAGAATTTGATGATTTACATGATGTTCTTATGACAATCTAATTAGGGTTTTGAAAGTTCATGATAAGTTGTTTTATGAATCATCAAAACTGATGAATTTCATGATATTCATGCTTAGTCTCATTGCATTGCATGATTTGAAGTCCGAATATATTGAAACCGCCTAGTTTTATTTTATGTCCCAATGAAGCAAGTTTGAATGATAAGAGTTTCTTTTAAAGTTATGAAAAGCTATTCAATGATGTTTTATGAAGTCCCTGGAATATAAATGAATAGTGAATGTGGGTGAACGGACAATTCTCACCCAATGATGGATCCTTCTCGTGAAAGGATAATTTTCACTTTAATGGATCATAAAGGTTTAATGATATACTCCTACTATGATAAAGGTATGACTTCAAAATTTATGAATTTTAAATGCATATATGAGGTTTATTAATATTCTGTGGGATTTGATTTAGCCTTAGCACTGAAAAGGTTTGAGGTGGGGTTTGGTCTAGTAGACGTTAAGGTCATCCAGCTAAGGGAATTCTAATAGAACCCGTGGTCTAAACCTATGTTGCACCATAGGTTAATTTTTTGAGCTAGGCTAGTGGATCCATATATGACCCTAAAGTTAAAGTTAAAGAATAAATTTGACAGAGTGCTACCTGGCAAGTAGTTTCCCCTTCCACAATAAGGGGTTAAGTTGGATTCTATGTTATAACTCGTATGGTCATATGGTCAGTTATGGTCCTCTCCTACACATGTATGATCCCTATGATGTTTATGTTACTTCAATTATGCCTTAATCGCATCGATTATTCATATCTACATATTATCTTGTGCTACCTTATGATATGCATGTTGCTTATTATGATATCTATGGCTTTCTTTGTTACATTGCATCCCACATACTTAGTATATTTCAAGTTTTAGTATATTTCAAGTACTAATGCATACTTCAGGCGTACATTATTTGTCAATGTAGGGATAGGTGATGTTATTCCTCCTTGAACTCGTGGTTGATTATGATTTAATATTTGAAGATCTTTGGTAAGTCCTCATGCTCCAAGGACAATCCTATTTCCTTTTCTAGTTTGTTATGTTTTTACACTTTGAGACTCTTCTTTTAAATTTCATTTTAAGGTAAGCTTTGGACATGTCTTAGCCCTTGACATATACAGTATGTTGAGGTATGATTGGACAAAAGTGTAGTGGACTTATGGCTTGATGTCTTTACTCTATCATATGTAAAATCCCTTTAGCCCTACTTCCCTTGAGTTTTCATTTTTAATTATGTCCATTACCTATGAAATGCTTGAATAAATGATAAGAGGCTTGGATGAGGATCCTGCGGGTTCTGATTTGCCATGTTACACCTTGTGCCTAGCCTAGTTGTGACAATTAAAGATAGATAAACTTTTCAAAAAATTTAAAAGATAGCTAATCTATATATATTAAAAATAAATAAATAATTAATTAATATTGTGCAAGATGTCTCATTAAAGACAAATAAGCTTTCCAAGAAACTTAAAAGATAACACGCAGTACTCATTTGTACATTTAAAAATAATGATTAGTGCATTATGAGATGTCTTATTAAAGATAGATGGGCTTAAAATGTCTAAATAGAGGGCAATCTAGATCAACTTGTCCTATTTGAGTACGGACTAACTTAATATGTTCTATTTTAGGGTGAATGAATCCAATGTATCCTATTTTAGGATGGATAGATCCAGTGTGTCCTATTTTAGGGTGGACAAATAACATGTCCTAATTGAGGGCAGGCAAACTCGATATGTTCTATTTTAGAGTGAACAAATCTAATGCATTCTATTTTAGGACGGATGGACCCATTGTTTCATATTTGAGGGTTGACAAACCCAACATGTCCTATTTT